>CM064521.1:45711046-45948392 GCA_032716605.1 Paralithodes platypus
GTAATGAAGTGGTGGAAATACTTGGAGTTAAAATAGAATCCCTAAATTTAGCAGTTATTGTTACATACAGACCTCCAGACTCATCCCTAGAAGAATTCAAAACCCAGCTCAACAAAATAAAATCAGAAGTGGAAACCCTGGGGAACCCAACACCAAATATTATATGGCTAGGAGACTTTAACCTACCAAACATTAAATGGAGACAACTAGAAAACCAGGTAGTGGCAAATAACACCGGAGAAGCAAATACAAATACAAGAGAGCTTTTTGAACTTTGCGATTTTTTTAGTCTTACCCAGCATATTGCCGAACCCACACGGGAAAACAATATCTTAGACCTGGTCTTCACTAACAATGACTCTAGTACACAGCATTAACATATCGGACACAACATACTCAGATCATAAATTAATTGAGATCAAAACAACCTTAGCAAGTGTACAGACAACCTCAGAATCGAGAAAAAACCCCGGCCCCTTCAGTAAATTTAACTTCAATAACAAAAACATTAGGGGGGAAGAGGTAAATCAAGAAATGGAGGAAATAGACTGGGAAGATTTAATGAATAACCTGACACCAGCAGATTGTCTAGTCCTAATAACAGAAACCATGACCCAAATCTGTAGCCACCATATACCTGCAAGACAAACAAGACGAAGAAGCAAACAAGATCGGGAAAGAAGGAGGCTGTACAGAAGTAGAAAATTACTCACACAAAGATGCACACATCGAAATCTACAGGATAAGCAAAAGGCCGAAATAGATAGAGAAATTGTGGAAATTGAACAAAGGCTAAGAATATCATATGAACTACAACATATGGAAGAGGAGAGGAAAGCTATTGCAGGTATAAAGGAAAATTCCAAATACTTCTTTTCATACGCCAAACAAAATGCTAAAACAGCATCAAACATCGGCCCACTAAGCAAAGGGGACGGCTCATTCACAGGGGACAAAAAGGAAAGGAGCGAACTCTTACGCAGGCAGTATGAAATGGCATTCAGTGAGCCTGATGAAACAAAAGCCATCAGAGACCAAAATATATTTTTCATGGAAACCTCCCCCACGGAAACCCCCAGATGCTGGATATTGATTTTGGTCCAAAAGACATAGAAGAGGCCATTTCCAGCATGCCATCCCACTCGGCACCAGGCCCGGACTCATGGAGTTCGATCCTATTGAAGAAATGTAAGGAAAACCTCTCAAAACCCCTGGCTATAATGTGGAGAAAGAGTCTAGACACTGGTGAAATACCAGATAGCTTGAAAAACGCAATAATTGCCCCACTGCATAAAGGAGGGAGTAAAGCACTACCAAAAAACTACCGCCCGGTAGCTCTAACCTCCCACATCATTAAAGTTTTTGAGCGAGTCCTGCGAAGCATAATCTCAACATTCATGGAGGAAAATGAACTACACAACACCGGTCAACATGGGTTCAGAGCGGGAAGATCATGTCTCTCACAACTTTTGGAACACTATGACAAAATTCTTAAAGCGCTAGAAGAAAAGGAAAACGTGGATGTCATTTACACCGATTTTGCTAAGGCATTTGATAAATGTGATTTGTAGTGTGATGTCCCCGTGGTTGTTTACTGTATATATGGATGGAGTTATGAAAGAAATACTATCAAGAGCAGTGGATGTTGGTGTATCGCTGAAAAGGGAGGGAATTGAGTGGAAGCTACCTATACTGCTGTTTGCGGATGATACAGTTCTGATGAGTGATAATGAATGGGAGTTGCAGGGTCTGGTAAATGAGTTTGGAACAGTGTGCGAAAAACGGAATTTGAAGGTAAATACGGGGAAGAGCAAGGTTATGGTCTTCGAAAGGGGTGAAGTCACAGAGTGTGAGGTGAAGCTGAACGGTCAGGCTATGGAGATCGTCAACTCTTTTAAGTATCTGGGCAGTGTGTTGAGTAAAGATGGGACTATGGATGAAGAGGTGCGGGAGAGGGTACAACAGGGGAAGAGGGTTGTAGGAACGCTAAAAGCAGTAACAAGAAATAGGGTGGTCAGTATGGAAGTGAAGAAGTCCTTGCATGACAGTGTGGTAATCCCGACACTGACTTACGGAAGCGAAGCATGGACGTTGGTTGAGAGACTCAGACCAAGAGTGAGAGCAGTGGAAATGAATTACTTAAGGAGTGCGTGCGGAGTTACATGGAGGGATAGACAGACTAATGAGGAAGTAAGAAGGAGGTGTGGTGTGGAGGTAGATGTGCTGGAAAGTGTGAAAAGGAACAACTTGAGATGGTTCGGCCATATGGAACGTATGGAAAGCGAGAGAATGACTAAGAGGGTGTACGAGAGCGAGGTGGAGGGACAGAGGGGGAGAGGTAGACCGAATATGAGGTGGAAGGATGGAGTGAGGAAGTACATGAACGAAGGCGGTGCTGGTTGGGGGGAGGGGCGTCGACTGACTGGGGACAGAGGTGCATGGGGGCGGTTCGTTCGTGGCCACCCCTTCGGGGATCACGGCGTCAGGCAATAGATAGATAGATAGATAGATTTGATAAATGTGACCATGGTATAATAGCCCACAAACTAAAAGCAAAAGGTATAACGGGCAAAATCGGACGGTGGATATACAATTTCCTCGTAAACCGGAAACAATCAGTAGCAGTAAACCAAGTCACATCTGAGCCTTCGGATGTCAAATGCTCAGTGCCCCAAGGAACAGTGCTAGCACCCCTTCTGTTCCTCATACTAATTAGAGACATAGATACCAACACTAGACACAGTACGGTGTCGTCTTTTGCTGATGAAACAAAATTAAGGAAAATAGTAAACACACAAGAGGACACGGGCCGACTGCAGGAAGACATAAACGTAGTGTTCCAGTGGACCAGGAAAAACAACATGCAATTCAATGAAGAAAAATTCCAATTAATACGGTACGGAGATAATAATGGCGTTAAAGAAAATACAATTTACTTAACAGAATCAAACCACATAATAGAACGGAAAGACAGTGTGAAAGACCTGAGGGTGTTAATGTCTGAAAATATGGGTTTAAAAGTACATAACCAGGTCAAAGATGCGGCTGCGAAACGTCTAACGGGTTGGATTCTGCGTACATTTAAAACACGCGGTGAATTACCTATGTTAACGCTCTTCAAATCTCTAGTGCTACCGCGGCTTGAATACTGTAGCGTATTAACATCCCCATACAATGCATTTGAAATAAATGACTTAGAGAGTGTACAAAGAAATTTCACTTCGCATATAAGTTCGGTAAAACAGCTACACTATTGGGATCGTTTAAGAGCACTGAAACTGTACTCGCTGGAACGTAGAAGAGAACGTTACCTAATAATATACACGTGGAAAATCGCAGAGGGTTTAGTACCAAACCTACATACTCCGATAGTCATGAAATTCAGTGATAGGAGAGGCTGGGAATGCAATATCCCCCGCATGAATAACAGGGGTGCTATGGGCTCTCCGCGAGAGGGCTGGTTATCACACAGAGGCCCACGTCTCTTCAACACACTCCCACGGCGAGTAAGAGACATGAGGGGCGTCTCTTTAGACAACTTTAAGAGAGCCCTGGATGTCGAACTGCAAAAAGTGCCAGACAAGCCCATCTTCGCAAGGGAGCGTGCTGTCTCTTCAAACAGTCTGCTGCACCAAAACACAACCCCCAACGAGGGGCGACGCGCTCCTCGGTGCTGCTAGGAGAGTGGTGAACACAACCTTAGGTAACCTTAGGTAGGTAGTCCAGACGCCCTTCTACCTCTAAACCACATCACCGCCGCAGTGAGAAAAGCCAGAAGGACTATTCCCAACTCCCTCAGAAGTCTTCCTCACACCGGTGCCCTTATTAACCGGAGTGACACCACCCAGGACACCTCAGCCAAAGGTATGACCACTGCAGGAAAGTTGAAAATAATTACTCAGTTGGATGGTTAGTTTACCTATCACTGGACGGTTAACTAACAATAACCACTGCTGTACTCTTGTTATTATTGATCTAGGTGCATTGGTGTCCTATCGAACTACTGCAAGAGAGATCTTTGTTATTGTGGTTATCAACAAAGAAGCCTTATTAGACACTTCACTGGTTGTAACTAATATCCTTCCCTACCCGAATGAGGCGCTATTGTGGATAAAGAATGCTGCCATGGTAAGCGCTTTATCCGGGATAGACCACCCAGGGCTCTGCGAGAAACCGTCTAACCATAATGGCACTCGGCAGGGAGTCCTTCCAAGATAGAAATATCTTGGAGAAGGCCACAATAATTATCCATCAACCCCAGTTCTGAAATACTCTTATAAAGGTCAGAGTAGTTGAGATCAGTTGCATTACAAACAACTATCTTATGTTCGCTCGATAACGTGTGTGGATGCACTGGCATATTTTACACACAATATTTAAGACCCAACATCAAGACTCTGAACATTCTGCATCAAAACTCTTATAAAAACCAGAGTAGTCAGTGAGCTCTCTCCTGCGTTAACTTACCTATGTACTGGCATATGGTAGATAGTATTCAAGGTCCAACTTCAAGAGTTCGAATACAACTGTTGTCAACTAGCCACGTCAGGATCAACCCCACGGCCAACGCTTCTACCGAAGACTTAAGTATCTACTCTATGAATATAAAGTGAAATTATTATGCTGTATCAATACACAGGAGAAACAACTGTGAAAAGTTATCTATACTCAGTGTATTTAGGAATAAGATGTATAAATGATCAACAGTGAAAAGTGATATTGATACGACCATATAAAGAAGTTTTCTCTTGAAATTGAGTGCTATGATCCTATGCAATTTAATAACTAAAGAAAGTACTAGTGACGCCCAAATAAATCTGGGAGGTACTGATATTAATTCTGATAATAATAATACTAAGTGAATAACCAATATCTTACGCATAATTACTTAGAGGAATAAATTAGTGATAAACCTCATTAGTCGCCATTTCAAGAATAACTCTAGGCATGTGAAACCATGAATTTCGCGTATATTATATAAACCTTTAACCGTCCTGGTGGTGTAATGGTTAGAGTGTTTAAAAATCTGTGTGTGATAACCCAGGTTCGAATCCCGGTGGATCACATAATTATATGCTTTCATTAATTTCATTTGGAGGTGTTTGGTGTTGTGGTGAAATTGATAAAAATATAGATTATTAGTAGGTTCAGAGATATTTCGTAGCGAGGTCGGTCTATATAATCTGTGCCCCATGAATATTCTTTCCTCTCACTTAAATATTAGGCTATCATAGCGCGGTTGGGAATATTTACATGATTAGATTAATATCCAGTATTCGAGAATGGATAATAAGTCGTAGGCGTGTGGAAAAACCTTTAACCGTCCTGGTGGTGTAATGGTTAGAGTGTTTAAAAATCTGTGTGTTACAACCCAGGTTCGAATCCCGGTGGATCACATATATCCTTTCATTAATTTTATTTGGAGGTGTTTGGTGTTGTGGTGAAATTAATGAAAATATAGATTACTACGTACCGTAAACCTATAAGCACAAGTGTAAGTGCTCAGTTGAAGGAAGTGCTATACTGATATACTGTATATACCTTAATAATAAATACAGGACAAGTGTAACACTTCAATTAGAAGAGTCCATAATAATAACCTAAATTATCGAGTGCGAGTATAATACCTCGATCGTAGGGAGCACTTAACTATATTAGTAGAAATACCAGTCTATCGAGTAGAAAACGTAGTGGAGCCTCGCTCGTGCGTCTTACATATATTTTGTTCTCTACTATTATTCTATGATTACGTATGCTATATCTTATTGTGCATAAATATAATATGAATGTACTTGTTATAATTCGCCTGCTTTACTTTCTGTCCATGCGTTCATAAGAATTTGGCTTCTCCAGTTAAGCAGAACCTACCGATTAAACCAATAAACTCCAGTAAAAACCTGGTATAACATATGTATATATATATATATATGTGTGTGTGTGTGTGTATATATATATACATATATGGTCTGGGATGGTCTATGCAATAACCGCCCAAGCTAGAGTAGGACGGGGTTCGAATCTCCCAAGAATACTAAAGATTTGTTTTTGGCCATCCCAATGGAGAAGGACTGTATTATGGTCCATCCCTCACCAAGCTGATATCAGCTTTTGTTATCCTACACGCAGCCACACCAGTACAATGTGCATCTTAGTATGTAGGCCTAGTATGGTCGAAACTCCGGCACCTTACGGTTGTCAAATGTCGCATGTGAGCTCTTAGTAACGATAAAATAAGCATTGTACTGTACTTATGATAAGAGAAACTCTGTAGATTTTCAGGCTCAGGGCTGCCATTGAACAATAAACGTAGCATTGTTCTTATTTAGTATGCAATTATAATAAGTGTGGGGACTACTGCATGCTCAGCTGGATAACACAAACAAATGATAACATAGATTTACAATGAATTTATTGACATAAATATCATGGACAATATTATAGGAAACACAAATATTGGTAGTAAAGAAATATGGTACCTGATATATGTATATACAGACTGTGCTCATGGCAACAGACAACATATCCACTTGTGTTACACCGGTATCTCAATCTCATAATATATATACATACAACTGGGCTTAACTCTTTAGCAATCAAAGATATAAATACAATCTTCTAGTTACTGGCAACAGTCTTCAAATTTAGGAACAAATATTTAACCTAATACAAGCAAGTATTTAACTTTAGTCTGAGTACTTTCAACGGGACAATATTAATCTCTCAATTAAAACATTGGGAACATTTGGTAGCGTGCTAACAGTGAACAGTTAACGGCAACTATAATTAAATCAGATATCGATCTTGTAATGGACCTTCTCAAGTCCTTCGCAGGTATGTATGATAAGATTTGCTTAATATGTGTTCCGAAGAACCAGTAATGTAACTCTCTTTCGGGAGCCTTTATATGCCTGAACAGCATAACATGAACAGAATATATACAAATGTAGGCTCTTATCTCTCGATTGACAAATCCTATTATCCGTTGCTGAGGGCGGAACAGATCATAATGTTGAGTTATCTTAATTACTCGGCAAATCTATCTCATTTACTAAAGTAATGACCCCTAAACGTCTAACTCATCAATCTCGTGGTGAGGACCGCAAACGAGGGCTCTACCTGCCAAGTGCTGAACTCTGCAAGACTTCTTAGAGTCATTTAACTAATTAATTGATGATTACTAAGGGAGTCGATCTTGAAGTTAATTGAGCAAGTATACAGGCAATTGAACAAAAGGTCCTCAGTGCTTCTTTGAGGCCTTGCAAGTCTATTAGTACTGCTATAAGGAGTCTATCGACCGTCTATAGTCGCCTATTCCAACTTTCAGAAGGGGTGATGGGGCTGTTTCTCCAGGGCCAGGGCATCTTGTCTGCTTATCACTTCGTTGTTGGCTGCGCCTTCATGTGTTCCTCTCTCTGTGAGGGCCGTTGGGGGGCGGCTCTCTTCTAAGGGACTGAGAAGGGCGTCTATGTCTCCTATCTCAATTCTTCCCTCAAGACTCGGAGTACTTTCGTCTCCCATTGGATGGTCAGTTCTTGGAAATACTGATCTGGGGCATCTAGGGTGTGCCTCTGTACCAAGGCTTGCAGCTCCAGCAGATCCGGGTTGTTTATAATGGGGATAGCTGCAGTATTGGTGGCGGGAGGCTTGAGTGCAGTCTATCACTTATATTATCAGACGTCTATACTTTTCTGTCTTTAGCACATTGTTGAGTACCTTTCTTTATGCCAGGGACTGCAGAAGGGGGAACTGGAGGTAGGAGAGAGAGGAAGTATGTGTCCTTGGGAACAGCAGGCTGGTATGTTTGTCTGGATGCAGGTAGTGGATCTTTATAAGGCCAGGCGATGGATGGTTGATTCTGCCACCAGCCAATCACAGAGCCTCTCAGGTCAGGTCGCAAGCTGTCACTTGGGGGCAGGTGAGTCTTCTTGTTTCCTCTTTCACTGCACACGATTTTCACCTTTTCCCCTACCTTCCGCCAGCCAATAGGATGAGTGCCCGGTCGTGCGTCTTGGCCAATCCGACGGTCCTTCTGTCGTCACGTCATCCGTTGGGTGGCATTGGTTCTCTCAATGGGGGTGGGGGAAGCTCTGCCCATTTCCTCATGCAGGGATCATCCTCCAAATGGATTAAAGGCGTTGGGGCTCGAGGATCTTGAATGTCATAAAGCGTGTCATATGGCTGGTTTTGTCTGTGGCTGTTCTACCCGAGACTGCTTCTCTGACTTGAGCGATCTCCCAACACTATTATTATTATTATTATTGTTATGCAGGGCAATAATATTTGCCCAATTAAGTCAGTTCTCTCTTTCCACCCTAGGAAAGCTTTTAACCCACTGAACCCAAGCTATTTAATAATAAATGTACACCCCAGGACCAGGGGGTTGTAAAAAAAAAAAAAAATCCAGAAAACCCCAGGAATGGGCTAGAAATGAAGGAATACCCACAAAAAACCGATCCCCTAGGTCATTAAGGGGTCCTACAGTGTGCCTGAAAGTCGGAATAACATGGGGAAATGGGTAGGCAAAAACAGGTTTTTGCGCGCTCATGCACACACGGTTGGACTTTAAGAGTTTTCAAGCATCGGCATTGTTGCATGGGATACTTACACAGTTCCCATACAAATCTGAGCCCTCTAGGTGCCATAGGACCGGAGTAATTAACCAGGACGCACCTTATGCGTCCCTGGGGTTTAGCGTTACATACATGAGGGACGCATGGTTTGCGTCGCTGGGGTTCTGTGGGTTAAGAACTATAACACTCAGCTGGAACATAGCTGACTCCAGATATGCAATTATAAATCTCCTCAATCTCCACCAATTATACAGAATACATGGTTGGGTTTCACAATTGTTTTTTTCACTGCATATCAGGGCACTGGCATGGCTAATAATTGGTAATTGGTTGAGTCTTATTTATATGGAAATGCTCTCGAACCTACTTCAAGAATGAATAATAATATTCTAAAAGCATAGATGATATATAAATCAGTTTATAATAATAATTGATAAATCACAATTGAATAAACATATGATGAATGTATAAATATAGCATAAATACTAACAGAGTGGTTAGTCTCAAATAATAGCTGATATCCTGAGGTCAAGGTTAACACAAGGTAGAACGTGACTCGGGGTAAGGTCAATAATACTGAGGTTACAACATCTCAGTGAAGTAGAATATATAAAATAAGAATATCAGCTGAATGACAAATAAAGAATGAGTTATAAGTAAAGAGAGAGGTTTTAATTCTCTACTAACGTATACAGTTAGATTTAGTAATAATAGTTCAGGGAACTGAGTAAATAAATATTAGTCCTGTGGGAAAGACTGATCCCTCGACATTGAAATATTAACGCGATGAGGGCAAAATAAAATTACTATGAATTCAAGTTAAATGATTAAACTGGTTGTGAAGCCAGAAAACATTAATAAAAATGAGTCTAACTAAGAGACACGATAGATAACACTCTAAGTGAACATTTATACACGATTCACGTACCCTGATAATACTATTAACTTAGTATCAGATCTGTCAGGGGTGTTCACAATATTTACGTGTAGTGTGCGGGTAATATGGCCGTATGGATATATATATAAACCTTAATGGCAATATATGAATATATATCACGTAGTATATATATAGATCAATCCCAGGATAGCGTTTGCATGTACTCTCGACACGAGTAACAAAAGGACTTAGGTGAGAATAAAAGATCTCAGGTATTTACGTTAACTTGAAGACATAACATATCCTACACAACCTTTGCAATAATCACGAAACACAATAAGTAAACAAGAAGTACTTAATTTGAGTCGGAGTATAGTAGAGAGTAGCCTTGTAAAGATCTGACACATGTGGGGGCGACTGGGTGCGTGGTTCGTCTTGGCCTGTTTGCCAAGGGTGGGGGGGGGGGGGAAATACCCTCGCAAAGGTAGCACTAGCGTAGGTCACTTCCGGTACAGCCTACACACTCTCTCTCGTCCAGACACCGTCGCAGCTTGAAGGGCACGATCTAAGAGGATTTTGGCTTGCCTCTACGGATGGTGCTATCCGGCCGAGTTGTTCACGTATACTCCCCCACAGGTTACCCATGAGACACAGTGCCTCGACTTGCCTAACTTTACCCTGTTTTCGGCCAGGTAACTGGAGAGGAACGAAGGAGGTTGATGTCTCATTTGTATAAAGTCTTCCTCCTCGTAGTCTAGATCCGGGCCAGGTGTAGGCGGCCATTGCTCACCTGGCGCCTAAGGGCACATACCAACAAACTGTGGCGGATGTCTTACCACACGTATGTTAAGCGTATCGGACGCCGCACGTTTTTCCTGGAGCTGTGATACGGTGACTGAGGTATGTTGTTGCTGTTGTCCAGGGGAGACTGTTTCCGGTCTCTCTTCTGGTTTCTTATGGATACAAATCTATATGTGGAAGTTGTTGGTCCTTCGGTTGATGGGAAAGGGTTTGTGGTCTGCTTCGGTATTATATTTTCAAGCCCTGTCATCTCAATTATTATTATTATTATTATTATTATTATTATTATTATTATTATTATTAAACACACACAGAGGAAAACCTGAACACCAACAGGACAGGTACACACAAAAAACTCCCTTACTCTTACACATCCACCAACTAGCAATGATACCACTTGAAGGCGAATTAGCGAAGCAGAAGGAGAAACAGAGGAAGAGACTAAAACATAAGACAAAGAAACCGATTAAAATATGAATAACAAAATATAACCCTAGGGACATACATCTATATAAATGAGGACAAAGGTGATAATACAGGGAAGAAGAAACATAATAGAGTACTGAATTCTTAAACATCCAGTAATATTGCCTTAGATTTCTTAAAATATATCACCTTGTCACATTACCTAAATTATATTACCTTGTCACATTACCTAGATTACTTTAGAATAAACAGCATATAGGGAATGGGAGAAACAGAAAATTAACCCTCTCAATCAAATGATGTCATATATTTTATTTTAGCTACTCCAGACGAGTTTATAGTTTAGAATAGGTCTGCCAGAGTTAGAGGGTTAATGGAAATAGTTTCAATTATATTTCCCCTAGACCTCCACCAAGCTTTAAGAAAACACCCCCAAGACCCCCCTTCGAGATAAAATTATAAATGTTTTGGTAGAAAATTGTCCCGGCCGAAGGCCAGTTTCTCCTAAATTACAGGATCGCTATCACTAAAGACCGGAAGTTATGGCACTAAAAAACACTAAAATAGGCAGGCAAAAAGTAATTTATAAATTACAAAAAAGGCATTAATCGATGTAAAAGGCATCAAAAAGGCATTTATATTTTGAATTAAAATATGGTGAAAATGCTAAAATCAAGCTATAATAGGGTTAAACATTACCAAAGTAACATTGTAATTCATACTCTTTCTAAATCAAGCTATAATAGGGTAAACATTACCAAAGTAACATTGTAATTCATACTCTTTCTAAATCAAGCTATAATAGGGTAAACATTACCAAAGTAACATTGTAATTCATACTCTTTCTAAATCAAGCTATAATAGGGTAAACATTACCAAAGTAACATTGTAATTCATACTCTTTCTAAATTTTTCCCTGATTGCATATAATTACAAGCATTTTCTTTAAATTGTCAGGCGCTAAATTGTGCCGTCCGTCAACTTGGGCCAGGTTGCCATCTGGCTGCAACAACAAGCACCAATAGTTTACACTTTGAAAAACACAAAAAAGGAAAAAAGGCATTATAGTGATGAAATCACCCAAAAAGGCCCAAAAAGGCGATGACAAACACAAAAAAGACATAATAGGCACTACATCGGTAAAAAAGGCATAATGGTGATGAAATCACCAAAAAAGGCACTTATGGCATTTCTGGCAAAATCCGGTCTTTAGCTATCACTTACCAGGAAAACAAATGCCACCTAAATGGCATAAAAGGTCTTGAAATTGACAATCAAATGTAGCGAAAGGTCTTAAAATTGCCAACATAATGGGGGCAAACGTCTGAAAATCTCAAAAGAAATGGGGCTATACACGAGGGAGGAGGAGGTCCAGAAAAAAAACTTAGTCTTTTCATTCATAAGGGCCCTCCCTAAGCATAGTAAAACATCTGTAAATAACACGAAAAAGTCGAATAATGAAAGGGATTACAAATATGTTGACGGAGTAAAAGGGGGAGGATAGGACAGAAGACATGAAGGAGGCTTGACGTAAGGAGAACAAGAGTTAATACGCGTTCTAAACGTTCGTCGGCGTGGATTTCTCAAGAGTTGGATATACAAGTTTGGTTCTCACGAGGCACAGCATTTTCAATAGGCATTATCTATCTCTATACCAAAATCAGATAACTATAGAAATGCAGCGACAAATGACAATCGTCTTATCCACTCACCACATTATCCCGTTCAACAATGTCAATCATACAAAGATCTTCGGCGTTCCACAACAGGTAAAACTAGCAAATTACGAAGACAAACAAGGAAATATAGAGAGAAGTAGGATAATTATTGCCCTTTACCCAGCTGCACTCACTTCCCAAATTATCATCTACTTGCCCCTCTTTGAGCCACATTTCTGGCGCATTATATTATTATTCGATGGCTCCTCGATCTGTTCTTTTCCACTCAAGCTCATCTCCCTCCCAGTAACTCCCCAGGGCAAGGTGAAACATGATGGAACCTGAGGGTGGGGGGAGAGAGAGAGAGAGAGAGATAGACAGTTACAAGTCAGTATCTCGTTTCCACAAATACTAGTGCTGAACCTTTTCAATTTTAACTTCCGGCCATGTTTGCGTGTTGTATTCATATTGAGGTTAAATATTTTGCTATAATCCAAATTATCAAACCCATTACGTATTTTAACAACTTCAATGAACTGGCCTCGTAGTTTGCGTGTCTCCAACGGAAACAAAATTAAGAGCTCTCAACCGGTCATCATAGCTCATTTTTCTGAGAGAGAGAGAGAGAGAGTAGGTTAGGTAGGGAGGTAATGTAGCGTGTGATGGGCGGCGGGGTTCACTTGTTTTAACGGGGCTCTCGCTAAAGGAGGATCAACTCGAGTGCTTTTTCCCAGAAACTTTTGATCGGCAGCTTTAGTAAATATTTTGGTTATATTTTGGAACTATTTTACACTAGTTACCGACGACATGACTGACGGTAGATTGTTTTGGGGGACAGAAATTGTATAATAATCTTAATTTCAATTACTATATACAATAATCTTAATTTCAATTACTATAAACAGATGGCCAAATAAAAGTGGTCGTTTGAACCTATCTCAACACTACCGTAATATGAATGTGTGCTCAACGCACGATGGAAATGTTTAACTTGTTAATTACGAGAGGTTTTCTTGCGCCTGCATAAAATCGCTTAGTGTCATTCACAATTAAATTGGTAAATATTTACTTTCGGACAGTCACGAGCTCTGCCCCCTCAGGGTAAGGACCTAACCTAACTAAGCTAACTGACCTGTTTTTTCTAAGTAACTTACTAAACTAATATGCTATATGCTATAACAAGTCTATATAGCTGTCGAGACACGTAAGTAACTGGACAGTTTAGGTTAAGTAAACATACTGGAAGTTCAAATTAGGTGCCAGTATTAGGCTAAGTTATATATCTTTATAAAAGATATGTACTATTTCGTATTAAGTCTCTATGGGTTTATTATCCATAATTATATCAGGTTATTATTATAATTAATCCGGTATACCTTGTAGATAGTTAAATGACGCATTGGTGGATATTATAACTGCGCATGCGTCATTTTTGGGACTGGCGGGTTCACCCCCGTAAACGTCAGACTAGCTTTAGCTACGACCTCATCAACAACTCCTTCCAGCCGTTCTCAATACAACCACCTGTTTCATGCTAAGTCACTCTAATTCTTAACTCCTAGTGGCCACTATACCTTCTATCTATTCCTAACTCTATCCTTGAGCTATATATTACTATCAACAAGTAAAGTAAGTTAACTCTTATAAGTTTATAGGTAAATTGCACTTTGTTTACTCTTGAATTCTTATAAATTGGTCCGGTAGCATTCAAGGAGACTACTGCAGGACTCTTCTTCTTCTTACCTCTGACCGGGTATAGGCTATCTTAGTGTTTACTAGCCTATACCACTTTGAAAGGACATTAGCCTAACCTAACAACCTTAACTAACCTATCCTAGTATTATTGGTGGGGGCGGCAGACTTAGATTTTTGGTGTATTTGTCTGTGAAGTGGGTATTTTTCAATTTGTTGATAACGAAAATCCTCCATGCGGACTATATGGAGACAAATATGGAGAATCTATTGGTGCCTATTTTCCCTAATAAATTGTTTCTCATAACGTCGCACTAGTGTCCTTGAATATTATCATTGGTCCTTCGAACCGGAATACCTTTGCCATATGCTAGCGTTTCGTCTTTTCTTTTTCTTCCTATTTATTTTATTTTTTCTACTTTATTTTCCTTGCTTTTCCTTCCTTCATGCGCCTGCTCCCGCTTCCCTAGTATTCTTACGTGCCTGGTGGCCGGTATTTTAGTGTCAGGGCTTCGTTTTTGTCCTTACTAAGACGATGTCGATGTACCTAATTACGATCGTTGACCACTGAGGCCTGGGAGAGCCTCGTTCGTTACCAGCCTTTGAAGCTTTGAAACAACGTAACAGCAGAGGACGAGGGGCGGGAAGCGGCGGTATTATATTAGGCTAACCATCAATTTGCATTCCTAATTTTCATGTTTTCTAGGCTAAATTTAATTGGATTTAAATTGGGTTAACCATTTAATTGTGTTCCTAATTTTAATTTGTTTTCTAGGCTACATTGGGTAGATTAGGTATTATATTCAACACTTAATTAAATTGAAGTGAAATACAATTGCCGACTTGCTAGTTTCGTTCTATGGGGGGGTTGGAGCTGTGAACATCGCTATTAAACAGAAATGCATTAATGATTTAGGCTTCTAGTGAATAACAGTATGATGAATTGTGGTTTATGCATATATAAATGCACTGCAACTGTATTTTAGCCGATGATTTTGCATTGCCGATGTCTAATACAACTAACTTCCTTATGGCCTGAGACTCGCAAGTGGTCAATTAAAAGGGTAAAATGATTTTGTACGGTCTTTTCAGCTAAATTTTGTACGGTCTTTTCAGCTAAATTTAAAGGGGGAACTGCCACAAACATATATGGTACCAAGTAGATAGGCCTATTGGGCTAGCCTAGTTTGTTTCAATGTTTATAAATTAAATTGGCTTGTCTTATACCATTTTTGGCATCCCTTCCTTAGTGTACTTTAACCAAAATTTGCCGCATTTAATGTAGGGTTGACTACTTTCATTTTGTGAGAGGAGATGATATAGACATTCGACGTTAACTTTAATTATTTCGCTCCGCGTCTTATTTCCCTCTTATTGCCTTACACCGACATCACGCGTTTATTCAATTATTACGTTTTAAAGTCGGGGTTCCCTATGATTTGCCTTTATTGACGTCGGCTAACTTTCTGAGTGCGTTTCACGTCCATGTAGGTAAATTAATTAAATTGTTATTATATAAATTATATTTCCTGTGTATTGCCATCATGTCGTTGACACTATCCCAGTACAAACGACGCAAGGGGGGTATCAAGAGTGGTTTGACTAGGATCACCACAGATATTGCTACATTTTTAGTTGATGCAGATAATGAAGCGATTGAGGCTAAATTGGCTTCGGTATTAAGACAGCTCGAAGATTTAAATTCATGTCGCCGCGAAATGGAAGCACTCTATGAAGACGAAAGCGAGTATTTCGCGGACATAGAAGCAGACATGGATTATATAGAGCGTCTTGATAAAGTTATCGTCCACCTTAAAGATAAGCTAAAACAAAAGGAGCCAAATCGTGCTGCAGTTAACAGAAATACCGGTATAAGATTGCCGAAAATCACTCTTCCTGTGTTTGACAGTGATCCCACTCTGTGGATGAGATTCTGGGATATGTTCCACTGTAGTGTCCACAGCAATGCGGAGCACAGTGACATCCAAAAATTCACCTACTTAAGAGGTCAACTGAATGGCGAGGCAAAACAACTATAGAAGGTTTCGCAATTGAGGGAGCTAGCTACCAAACAGCGTTTGCCCTTCTACAGAACACCTATGGGCACAGGGATAGAATTAAGGCGGCACATATAACTAACCTTACTACTTTGAATCCTCCCTCTTACAATGTAGAGGAACTAAACAGATTCTATGCTAGTTTTGAAAGTACACTGAGGTCAATAGAGACCCTAGAAATTACCCTTCATGAAGCTAGTGTTGTGATTCTCATGAATAAATTGCCATCCCCACTAAAGGAAACCTTAAAGAGAACTTTGGGTGAAGATGGTCTGGACCTAGAAAGGTTTGTCCAGGCTTACCAGACAGAAGTTTTTAATATGGAAAGTGTGGCAGATCGGACTACACCACACCTACCAGTTGCTTCAGCATCCTTTGCAGTGCAAGAGGCCTCGGTGCGAAGGAAGGGTTGCAAGTTGTGCGAAGGGGCACATGTATGGTTTAAGAGGAACAGTCAAGATGCGTACGCTGCTGGATCAGCGCTCACAGCGCACCTTCATTCTAAATTCCGCTCTAGACTCAATCCATTATGAAAAATTGGGTGTTGAAGAGCTAGAGTTGCGAGGGTTTACCGGAGCATGTGAGAGCAGAGAATATCCAGTAGTGTCCTACAAGTACAAGTTCCGGGGCAGAAACTATCCTCTACAAGCAGTTGTGGTAGAAACTCTCCCGGATCACAAAGGATCAGAATGCCTTGAAGCAGACATGAAAGTGTTGCGAAGCAAGGGCTACAAATTAGCTGATCCTCTAATGACACAGACATCTCGACTGGACTTGTTGGTTGGTGCCGATTATTATTATGACTTAGTGCGGCCAGGGTACAAAAAAGAGGGTGACATAATTCTCTTGCCCACTAAATTTGGCTATGCACTAAGTGGCTCCTGCCATAACGACAAGTCTAGCGCTCAAGTAGAGGTAGTTACAATATTGAAAGTTGCGGTCACCCCAATGGATCAATACATATCCACGGAATCATATAATCCATGTCATAATGAATTAATATGTATGTGGGAACTGGATCATCTAGGAATTTCTCCGATCGAAGATTCAAAGGAAAACAAGACTGCATTGGACATATACAAGGAGACAGTAACATACTCTGCACAGAATCAGCAGTATGAGGTCAGACCAAGGCCCAGCCTCGGAGTCCCCAGGGGGGGGGGGGGACCATAAATACCCCCACACATGCCCGACCTTCCCCTGACGACCCCTCTAAGGACTCTGGACCACGGCCTGTCACTCTTACTATCAACTTCTGCAATATTCGCGATCTTTCCTCTAATTTTCACTCTATCGAACACCATCTCTCCTCCTCCAAACCTGATCTTCTTTTCCTCACCGAAACTTGGGTGTCTGAAGCAACTGCCAGCAGCCCCTTCTCTGTATCCTCCTACTTTCTCTATCCTAGTTTCAAAGCCAAAGGCGGATGTTGTGCATACGTGCACAACAAACTCACTTGCTCTCGTGTTCCCGATTTCGACTCCTCTGAATTCTCAACTTTATGGCTCAAACTATCCTGTCATTCTCATACTAAATATTTCTGTGCTGTCTATCTTTCCCCTAACTCTACCGACTTTCCCAAATTCTTCGACTATCTAAACTCTAAAGTGGAACACATTCTATCTATCTCTCCCTTCTCTGAAATCTCCATCTTAGGAGATTTCAACGGTCATCACCGCCAATGGCTCTCCTCTCACTCTACTGACCCACCTGGTGAATAAGCCTACTTCTTTTCTATCATAAATGACCTAGAGCAGCCGGTCCAGCAACTCACCCGTATCCCGGATTGCTTCGGAGATCGGCCCAACATTCTTGACTTATTTCTGACTTCTAACCCTTCTTTTTATACTTTCAATCTTTTCTCTCCTTTGGGCTCCTCCGACCATAAACCAATCTCCGTTACCTGTCCTATCTCTTCAGTACGGCCATCTGATCCTCCCAGCCGGCGGCGCTTGTGGCACTTTGGCGCTGCCGACTGGGAGGCTCTCCGGCAGTACTTCTTTGATTACCCATGGAATGACTTCTGCTTCCGTGGCCGAGGACCCTCGGAGAGTGCTGAACGCATTACCGAGGTAATCCTCTTGGGCATGGAAGCGTACATTCCATTTTCTTTCTCTCAGTCTAATGCAAAAAAATCTTGGTTTACTCACACTTGTTCTACTGCTGTCTGCAACAAGGAGGAAGCATTCAAATGGTACCGACGCCTTAAAACTCAAGAATCTCATTCTTCTTATGTTTCTGCCTGGAATCAAGCCAAATCTGTTCTTTGACTTGCCAAGAACTTTTTCATCAATAATAAATGCACTGAACTATCCAACTCTAGCTCTTCCCAAGCTTTCTGGCATCTAGCCAAAAACCTCTCCAACAACTTTTCTTCCTCGCCTTTCCCTCCCCTTTTCCACTCTGATGGCACAACCATCACTTCTTCCTCTGACAAAGCTGAACTCTTTGTTTAAACTTTTGCCAGAAACTCTACCTTGGATGATTCCGGTGCTATTCCTCCCTCTCCAACCCCCTCTCTCCTACTTATGCCTAATATCCTAATCTCTTCTAAAGATGTACTTTCTACCCTCTCTGGGCTTAATACTAAGAAGGCGTACGATCCGGACGGTGTTCCTCCTGTTGTACTTAAAAACTGTGCTTCCGTGCTGACCCCCTGCCTAGGCAAACTCTTTCGTCTCTGTATCTCCTCTAACGTCTTTCCTTCTTGCTGGAAGTTTGCTCTCATTCAACCTGTCCCAAAGAAGGGTGACCTCTCTCAACCCTCCAACTATCGTCCAATTGCTCTCATCTCTTGTATCTCTAAAGTTTTTGAAACTATTCTTGCTTCCAAATTTCTTAAGCATTTCTCTTCTCATAATCTGCTCTCAGATCGCCAGTATGGCTTCCTTAAGGGTCGCTCTATTGGTGATCTTCTTTCATATCTTACTAACTCCTGGTCATCCAACTTTCGGGACTTCGGTGAGACTTTTTCTGTTGCACTAGACATATCGAAGGCCTTCAATAGAGTCTGACACAAATCTTTAATTTCCAAACTGCCCTCCTTCGGTTTCAGTCCCTCCATCTGTGCCTTTGTCTCTAATTTCCTCTCCGGCCGTTCCATAGCTGCGGTTGTGGACGGCCATCGCTCATTTCCTCATCCTATCAACTCCGGTGTTCCTCAGGGTTCTGTCCTATCTCCTATTCTCTTTCTAATTTTCATAAATGATCTTCTCATCTGTACATCCAGTCCCATCCATTCATATCCAGACGACTCTACTTTACACCACTCAATTAGTTTTCCAGAATGCCCCAGCCAGCAATCCCTCAAAAGTAAACGTAATGAAGCCATAAAATGCTTATCTTCTGATCTAGCTACTATCGCCAATTGGGGTAGAGAAAACCTTGTTGCATTTAATACTTCCAAAACTCAATTTATCCATCTTACTACCCGTCAGGAACCTCCAGAGGACTATCCCTTATTCTTCAACAATACAAAAATCAACCCTTCATCTTCCCTCAATGTTCTCGGTGTTTCTTTTTCTTCTGCTCTCACTTGGAAAGACCATATTACCAGTCTCGCTAAGGCAGCCTCCCAGAAGCTGGGTGTGCTCAACCGCTTCAAGGGGTTCTTTACCTCTGCGCAGCTTCTTGCTCTGTACAGGGGCACAGTGCGTCCTTGTATTGAGTATTGTTCACATGTGTGGGGAGGATCCTCTCACACCGCACTCCTAGATAAAGTAGAAAGGAAAGCCTTTCGTATCATTAACTCCCGTCCACTCACCAACTCTCTGCAATCTCTCTCTCTTCGCCGCAATATTGCATCTCTCTCGCTATTCTATCGCTACTACAATAATCAGTGTTCCTCGGAGCTTTCCCAGTGTATACCACCTCCTCTACGTAGGGTACGTAGTACCCACCTTGCAACACAATCCCACCCCTACTCTGTGCAACTCTCCAACCCAAGAGTGAAATGTTATTCTCAGACTTTCTTCTATTCAACTGCTGAGCTCTGGAACTCTCTCCCAGAATCAGTCTTTCCCTCTTCCTGTGTGTCCAGGCATTTTAGCTCGAACGTCCCTTGATTTCGGCCCTGTCACTCTTTGAAATCTGGGGGAGGCACTCGCTGCAGGCAGTTATGCCTTTTGTCTCTCTTTTACATAGAAAAAAAAATGCCATGGAACCAACAAAAGGAGAAGCTGCCCTCTAATTATGGTTTAGCAGCGGGTCGCCTAAGGGGTCTGCAGAAGCGATTTAAGCAAGAACCTATTTATTGTAGTCACTACACCAATGTCATCCAAGATCAACTTCATCATGATTTTATTGAAGAGGTTCCTTTCGGTGTTACTGAAAACAGTCATTATTTGGCACATCACGGGGTCACCAAGAATAGCACAACGACACCCGTTCGTATTGTGTACGACTGCTCCGCTAGTATTGGCAAAGGCAGGCCAAGTCTTAATGACTGCCTTTACACAGGGCCATCACTAGTGCCAGATCTAGCAAAAATATTGCTGAGATTCAGCCTGGATAAGTGACATAGAGAAAGCCTTTCTCATGTTGAGACTGCATGAAGAGGATCGTGACTACACCCGATTTCTGTGGCCAAAGGATCCCTTGGACTTATCTTCACCCTTACTTTGCTACCGATTTAAGGTAGTGTTGTTCGGGGCGACTTGCTCACAGTTTCTTCTTAATGCCACGATCTTAAAGCATCTTTCCATTATCAAAGAGGATCCCGAAGTTGTGGAGGTTATTAAGGAAGGTTTGTACATTGACAACCTCCAGGGTACAGGCAGTGATGAAGAGGCTGTCATTAAGCGTTACTGGGATGCCCAGAGAATAATGTCTCAAGCACATTTATATCTCAGCGAGTGGGCTACCAATAGTCCTCAACTACATGACCTCCTGCAATTGGATGGTGTTGCTGCCAAGAATCAAGAGCGAGTGAAGACATTAGGACTCTTATGGTTACCTGACTCTGATCTGTTGACGTTCAACGCTAGTCTCCCAGAGACCAATAAGGCCACAAAAAGAGAGTGCTTAAGAGTGATGGCACAACTGTTCGATCCACTCGGTGTACTACTGCCTGTTACAATAAGGTCCAGAATTTTCTCACAGCAATTATGGAGACTGAAACTAGATTGGGACGATCAGCTACCTGAAGACTGCGCTACTGAATGGTCTACATTTTCCAAGGACCTGAACCTCTGCTGTGACTTTACTTATCCTCGGAGGACGGTATATGCTGACTCAGTGGAACTTCATGCGTTTAGCGATGCAAGTGGCGTCTCCTATGGCACTGCAATATATTTTGTGAGCCCGGAATGTAGTAGTCTGGTCATCGCTAAAGCGAAGGTCGCTCCCATAAGGTCCATAACTATACCAAGGCTAGAGATAACTGCTGCTTTGCTAGCCGCCAGATTAATCAAATTTGTGGAGGAAGCCTATCAAAATATTGTAAAAGTCAACAAAATTGTTTTATGGTGCGACAGCCAGGTTAGATTGCATTGGTAGTGTAGTATGAAGAACCTTCCAGTGTATGTCGCAAACCGAGTTGACGAAATAAAATTCCTTCTTCCGACTGTAGAATTCCGGTACGTGTCCTCTAAAGAAAACCCTAGTGACTTACTGTCAAGAGGTGTTTCGGCTAAACATCTGAAATCTACTGCGTTTTGGTGGGAAGGGCCCATGTGGTTCCGAAACAAAGACGAGTGGCCAGAAGACATATTACCAGATGACCCAACGCCAAAAGTAACTAGCCAAGTCATTGGGACCAATGATGAACAGGACACACAGTTATGGAACTGGGAAAAATATGGCAGTTATGAGAAATTAATTCGGGTAGTTGCATGGACTATTCGAAACAAGAATAATTTGAAGGCAAAAATTAAAGGGACGTCTCCCACAGACTGTGTCCTCCTCAGCATAAAGGAACTAAAAGTAGCAGAAAAGATTGTAGCTCAAAGATGCCAGCAGGAATGCTTCCCAAAGAAGTACGAGATATACAATTATATATATACAGTATATATATATAATATATAAATATATATATATATATATATATATATATATATATACAGTATATATATATATACAGTATATATAAACAATAATAATATTAATTCACTACTTACATACTTTACTACACCAATGACCGAAGTAAAACTTAATGAGAATGTTGCTTTCAATTGTAAAATAGAAATACAAATAGTGGCGCAATGGTAGCACGTTCGATTCACAACGAAAGGCGTTGGCTTTGATTCCCAGACAGGGCGAGGCTGATGCCCAAGTCTCCTTACATCCTAGTTCACCTAGTAGTAAACAGTAACTTGGAGGTAGTGGACAATTATGACGTTTCATTCGGGAAAATATACATATGATAACCTACAAATATGCAGTATCCCCTGTATTGGGTTAATAACCACAGGCTCTATAGGTCAATGAGACGGAGATGAGCGTTGCAGCTTCACACTGTTTAGCAGTTTGGCTGCCAGCATATTTCCGCCATATTAGGGCTCATTCAGGCACTCCTGAATGATTAGGCAAGTAATGAAATTAAATGTATTCATCCAAAAACTAGAAGAAAATAGCTTCAAAATGAGACCAAAACGAGCTTCGTAGCTTATCATAGATATTCGCTAAAATGAGCATTTATCGCTAATGTCGCGCTACAAGGACGTGTGGCCTGCCACGCTCCTGCTCCCTCGCACTCTATTCTACAGGCTTTAAGAGGCTTTAAAAGCCTGTAAATTGCTGTAAATTGCCATGGCATTCCGGAATGTCTCCCGCAGGCAATGGGTTAAAAGTATGCCCCTGTTATATATTAAAACACAAGTTCGATGTTGTCACATAATTCGTTTTATGTAAGAGTCAATATATACTAAACCTTGCTGATGAACTTCCTCGTGCTGAAGAGTTGTTATTTTAATAACACATCGCCACTGACAGTAAAATGTAAGCTTAGGGATTAAGGTATATTTTTATCAACAAACATACACGTTACATTCCTACATTTCTGCTGGCCCCTCCCTTCCTTCTCTTTAACTGTCTGTCTGCTTGCCTGTCTGTCTGTCTGTCTGTCTGCTTGCCTGTCTGTCTGTGTGTCTGTCTCTGACGCGCACGCGCTAGAACTAAACTCTCAATGCAATAGAATAACAATACACGTACAAACGAGAATACAAAAGACAGCCAAACAAAACACACACGCACACACACAAACACTCTCACGCACCTACACTTATACACACTTATATGTTAGTATCAATAATAATTGATTAATTGTTTGATTTTTATGTATACCCACAAATGGGCTAAGACATTACAGTAATTGTTCGACACAGCACAATGATGTAATTTAAGAATTAACAAGAGAGGAAAGGAAGTTGTATGAGGAACATATGAGGTACTTGATTCTTTCAATCAGAAGATGCAGAACTTTGCACAATTTGCCACCTCTGAAAACTTAATTCAAGTTAGGGAGAACATTTGGGAGTCAGAGAGATTATTAAGGTAACTTTAACTCACCAACACTCACAGTAACTCCCCTCCCACCCCCCGCCCCATATTAAAAAAATCGCCTGAAGTTGGCCACATGCAGACATACCCTGCATCATCTGATTGAAAGGGCCAAGCTACGACAATCATATGGGTGATCAAACCCAGGGACAAGCAACGGTATGTCCTCCAGAACACCACTCTCCAAGAAGTAGCTACATAGTTCATAATACGTCATGCCCGGTGGTCTAAAATCCTGTATGTAACTACACTCTGAAATATAATTTTCCAGAGTGTGTTAGTCCTTTTCCCCGCAGGCCTGGCACTTGGTATAAGTGGCACAGTAGACTGAAGAAACCTGCCAAAGATACTGGTACCCCAATATTATTCTGACCGTAACCATGTCACACTGCCTTGTGTTGGTTTTGTATTTACCATACTTCATTGGTTTGTCACAGAAAACGTTGTAATGCATAATAATAATTCTTTCAGGTCTTTCTGAATTCCTAGACAACATTAATTCCTCAGCATTGTCATTCTTACAGAATGCTTTAATTATTTTTAGACAAACCAAAGTTTACCTTTACTTCTGATTTAAAACAAGCTTGGGTAGCTAGTTGATCTGCTATATCATGTATTTTGTTTTAAAACAAGCTTGGGTAGCTAGTTGATCTGCTATATCATGTATTTTGTTTTAAAACAAGCTTGGGTAGCTAGTTGATCTGCTATATCATGTATTTTGTTTTAAAACAAGCTTGGGTAGCTAGTTGATCTGCTATATCATGTATTTTGTTTTAAAACAAGCTTGGGTAGCTAGTTGATCTGCTATATCATGTATTTTGTTTTAAAACAAGCTTGGGTAGCTAGTTGATCTGCTATATCATGTATTTTGTTTTAAAACAAGCTTGGGTAGCTAGTTGATCTGCTATATCATGTATTTTGTTTTAATCCTAAATGGGAAGGTATCCAGAGGAAGCATGTCTCCCTCATTCACATAGAAAAAAAGACAAAAAAATAACCCTTTGTTTTAGCATGGATGAGACCATGTTTAATAGAATAAATAATGCTATGAAATTCATTTTTCTGGCTATTTAAATACACTAAGGCACTCTTTGAATCACATACTATAAGGCCACTTGAAGTGACTCCTAGATAGGGAACGGCCATTAGGATGGCTACAACCTCACACTGAGTTGAACTTGTTCACTGGTGCAGCCTGAGAGTGTCACAGGCTAGAGAAAAACAACCTACCTGAGTTCTGAAGAGAGCCATCGATAATAATAATAAAAATTAAAGTTGCAAGCAACGTTGTCCGGGGTTCGAGTGGTTTTGCAAGCAGGGTATTGTGTTGGATACAAAAACTGTGTCACAGATATAAAAAGATCATTTAACTTATCGGGCATGGAGAAACTACAGAAGGAACAGATTATGCAAACAAACAAGAGTGAGAGAGGGAGAGATTGGCTGTGTAAGGGATCTGCCTCTATTCGTTTAGTAACAGAGTTGTAGATATGTGGAATAGGCTACTGGGTGCTATAATGGGATCAAGAACAATAGAGCTTCAACTTGAAATTATATAGAACGAGATGGGTTGGGTGTGAAAGGGATCTGCCAAGTGTAGGTCAATCGGCTCTATGCAGACTCCCGTTTTCTTATTTTTTTATGTTCTCATTTGTGAGGGAGAGAGAGAGAGTATGGCAAGTGAGAATAGGATGTCGTAAACGTAAGGAAGATAGCGATAAATATGAGAGAGAGAGAGAGAGCGCGGGAGGGGTTGGGTGTGAAAGGGATCTGACATGTGTGGGCCAATCGGCTCTCTGCAGACTCCGGTTTTCTTATGTTCTCATTTGTGAGAGAGAGAGAGAGACTAGGATGTCATAAATGTAAGGAAGACAGAGATAAATGAGAGAGTTTTTATGAGATGGGTTGGGTGTGAAAAGGATCTGTCTTGTGTGGGCCAATTGGCTCTCTACAGACTCCCATTTTCTTATGTTCCTATTTCTTAAAATTGTGTTTTGGTTGCAGGTATATGATAACATAGGTGTATAGTAAGTAGTGTAAATAGCAGGTAACATTTATGAGATGGGTTGGGTGTGAAAGGGATCTGCCTTATGTGGGCCACTTGGCTCTCTGCAGACTTCCATTTTCATCTTGGTTGCATGTGTAAGGGATCTGCTTCATTTGTACCGGTGTGCAAACAAACAAGAGCGAGAGAGAAAGAGATTGGCTGCGTAAGGGATCTGCCTCTATTCGCTTAGTAAAAGAGTTGTAGATATGTGGAATAGGCTACCGAGTGCTATAGTGGGATCAATAACAATAGAGCTTCAACATAACATTTGATAGGACTAGATGGGTTGGGTGTGAAAGGGATCTGCCGTGTGTGGGCCAATCGGCTCTCTGCAGACTCCCATTTTCATCTTGGTAGTATGTGTAAGGGATCTGCCTCATTTGTACCAGTGTGCAAGTAAGAGAGAGAGAGAGATTAGCTGTGTAAGGGATCTGCCTCTCTCGTAACAGAGTCGTAGATATGTGAAAAAGGCTACCTAGTGCTATAGTGGGATCAAGAACAATAGAGAATTTCAAGATAAAATCAGATAGTCATATGGACGAAATGGGTTGGATGTGAAAGGGATCTGCCTTTTGTGGGCCACTTGTCTCTCTGCAGATTCCCATGTTCATCTTAGTTGCATATGTAAGGGATCTACCTCATTAAATTTTGTACCGGTGTGCAAATAAATGAGCGGCAGAGAGAGACTGGGTGTGTAAGGGATCTGCCTCTTTGTTTAGTAACAGAGTTGTAGATATGTGGAATAGGCTACCGAATCCTATAGTGGGATCAAGAACAATAGAGTTCAACATAAAATTAGATAGGACGAGATGGGTTGGGTGTGAAAGGCTGCCACGGGCGTGTCTGGCCACCATTTTGGATATCATATCAAAAGTTGCCCAATACAAAAATACACCTTGTGTCAAAGTTTGGTCCCGATCCGACAAGCAGTTCCGGAGTTATTGCGTAAAAACCGGACTATATATATTTTTATGGAAGAATGCAATACTCTTGAACCCCTGAAGACGTTGCTTGCTGTTTGAGGGAGGAGGGAAGGTAAGTCACACCACACCAAAAATTGTCAAAACTTTGAAGGTCTAGAACTTTGTTATTAAACTAAGCAATTGGCAGAGGGAGGAATTGTTAAAAACCTTAGCCAATACTCTGCTATTCACCAAAAATAAATTTGAATTATCATTACTATTTGGTAGGGTAGGTATGTATAGGTAGGTTGGCTAAATAATTGCTGGAATTCATAGGGACTCTTTGAGAGAGTTAAAATTAAAAAAATTATGGATCTGAATGATTAATATAACTATTATTAAGCAAAACTAGGGGATGCGGGGAAGCCTATAGACTGAAGACTGAAAATGTTGTGTGGGTACCTCACACGGTTTTAAAGTAATTTATGAATAGACAGTTTTCAATGCTGAGGCCAAGCTATTCTACCAATTTCTATTCTTTTGGTACCAAAACGTTCGGAATTGCGAGCCTCACCCAACTACGCAAACATGGCTTTGATCATCTGCGTAGTTTTAAAGATGTGGATTTTTAAGTGTTTTCAAGGTTTTTTCAAGATCGCCGGAAAACCCCCCACGTGCAAAGCAAAACCTTTTCCATAACATTTGCGGAGCATTAGTAGTGGAGTCCATATGCCAAAGCCCAATTATTTCCTATGAGTGGGAGAGACGGTATTTATGTTTCAAATTTTTCGGGAAATCGGCTGCTCTGGACCTGTTTGGCCGCCATTTCGGATGTTTATCATATCAAAAGTTGCCCAATACAAAAACGCACCTTGTGGGAAAGTTTGATCCCGATCCAAAAAGCGGTTCTGGAGTTAATGCGTAAAAACCGGCGTGAAAAAATAATTTGGAAGAATAAGAAGATTTAACCCAGTGAGACCCAGCGTCGCACGTGATGCGTCGGCAGTGTTTGATCACCAACTCCCAGCGACGCATCACGTGCGTCCGACATATTAATATCAGTTACGTGGCTCGTAAGGTAGGAAATGGCGGGAGAATAGGAGGGGGAGGTACCGTAGTGTGTGTGGGAGCCGGGCCGGTAGGTGTGAGCGGGCCAAGACAGCCGCGCGGCTGGTGGTGGTGGGCTTAGTGGGGATACTTTACACCCTTAGTTCACCGCCTCTTTGAACCTTCATTACTCCGGTCGTATGGGAGCTAGAGGCTTGAGATTTATGTGAGACACTCCTTAGGATGTATGCCGTACAATGCCATACTCAGTTTTTACCCTAGTGCTCCCGGGCGGGTGGTCATGCGGGGGAGACGAACTTTCGACCCTCCCCCCCCCCCCCGTCCCCCAAATGACCAAGGTGAGTTTTTTTTTATTTTTGTCTTCATTTCTCACCATTCTCTTCCATTTTGGCTCAACAAATTTTTTTGAGGCTCCCCCCCCAACCCCCCACCGGCCCCCCCCCCCCCCCAAAAACAAAATATCCGAGGTGATTTTTTTTTTTTTTTTTTTCATTTCTCATCCTTGTCTTCCATTTTAGCAAAAAAAAAAAAGAAGTGAAAATGGCTTGGGACTGGGGTGAACAAAATATTATAACTAGCCGGGGCTCAACGGGTTAATTATTACAATAGGTGTTCCCCGCAGGGCTCGAACCCCTAATAATAATAATAATAATAATAATAATAATAATAACAATAATAATAATAATAAGAAGACAAATAAGATTAAAAAATTTAAATAAAAGTATAATTATCAAAATAATAACCACAAAAATAGCCACCAATATGTATTGATTTGACTCCTCACAGCTATTTTCTGTTGTAATTCATCTAATAGATTTATTTTACCCGTAACGTAAAAGTTGATAGCGAACAATTATGATCAATATTGTTTTTCATACTATTCCAAATATTAAAACCCGAAATGTTGATTGCCTCTGAGTGGTTCTACCCCTCTGTGTTCGTACCTGATGTCTGTCGGGTAGGGTAAGTGTGAATATATTCATTAGTTCCAAATGTATAGTTAAGGTCATTTGGAATCCTGTTTTTCATAAATTTGAACATGGTTACAGACACACAAATTACATAAATATTGAAGAAAGGGATTATTTATGATTATTGAAACAATGGAGTTGAATGATCTCTTAATTTAGCTGATGTCATTATTCTAAAGATTAGTTTTGAAGTGTTTCCATATATTGTATTTGGCATTTACTGGCTGCTACCCAGACTGCTATCCCATAAGTTAATTAAGTATATATGAAACAGTAATACAGGGTTATCAGGGAGGACACACTTAGCAATTTCTTGGCTTTACATACAATTCCTATGCTTATCGATATCGTATTTCTAACATTTGTTTGTGTTCACTCCAATTAATTTTTAGAGTCGATTATTACACTTGACAATGTATGTTTTCACTTCCTTTACAATTGTTTTGCCAACTTGTAATGATAATATGTTATAAGTTTTTGTTTTCGTATAAAATATCATGTATTAAGATATCCAAACATTCAAATATAGTTTATTAACATGAATCCATTCAAGTAATTTCCTAATTTCTATGTTCATTACCCAGATATGGTCATCCACTGTTTTACCACTTAAAAAGACATTGGTGTCATCTTCAAACAATATGGGCATGAAGTCAGATACATCAACCATTTCTTTCACGTAGATTAGATATACTAGTGGTCCTAATATTGAGCCCTGTGGTACCCCACCATTTAATGGACACATACTGCTTTATATTTGACAAATATTGTTCAATCCTTTTTAACCCCAATCCTCTAATACCATATGTCTGCAATTTCATAAGTAATATTTTGTGACTAACAGTATCGAAACCTTTCGAAATATCCAGAAATACTGTACTCCCAAAACATATTTTATCTACTAAAGTGATCAATGCCAAACTTATTCCGTGATATTTGTATATATATACACGTTTTCACCATCACCCAGGATCGAACAGCGCGCACGCACACACACACACACATACCCACACCTACACACTTACACACACACCTACACTTTCAAACACCTACACTTACATACTGTACACCTAGACTTACACACTCACATTTACTCCTACACTTACACACATCCACACACACCTAAACATACACAAACCCACACTTACACACAGCTACACACACCTACAGTACACACCCACACCTACACCTACACCTACACACAGGTTGAGAATCAGGCGGAGTGAGGTTTTGTGGAGCGAGTAAAAGTAAAGTTACCAGTCAGTGAGTTTCTCTAGTGGCACCTGCTCTCTCTCTCTCTCTGTTTACTTTATAATACACAAATAAAAAATAAGAATAATAAACATCACTAAATATGTACATACTACTAAGGGTGATGGGTTGGATGATTCCAATTAACCCCAAAATGTACATGCTGCTAAGGCGAAGGGTTGCATGATTTTTTAATTTCTTTTTTGTTTTCCCTTTTTTATTTTTCCAATCTTTCCTGTAAATTCTTTCTGGGGATTTCGAAGCCCAGCAAGGTTAATCACTTCCAACTTTTTCATGTACGGCAATTGCCGGAGGGAACGGAGGGTGGGGAGAGGGCCTTCTTCTTTTCTATCCTTTCCTTCAACTTTCCTTTTCTATCGGATATGCCATCTCTACTAGAATTAAGTCCTGACCACCTCGTTTGGATCGTAAGGTCTGTGTGGCCAGTGTATCTATGTAAATCTATGTCTCTCTCTCTTTCTATCTTCCTAGTAGATAATTAATTTAAACACACTTTAATATACAGAAGTGAACAAATAGATCGTCCCAAATCGCTCGAATATACTGTATACAGTACACATATATATATACAGTATACTATATATATATATATATATATATATATATATATATATATATATATATATATATATACAGCATATATACAGTATATATATATATATATATTTATATATATACCGTATATATAAATAGGTCTTCGTTAAGTGTTTATAATAATTAGGTTACAACATATATATTTCGTGAACATGACATGTAAGTTATATATAGTTTGATTTGTTTTTATATATATTCGTATTAATCTTTAGAATGTGATTTGCACAATATGCCAACTGACTTACGTCACATCGCCAACTAGATAAACACTCCTCTACCCTATTTTAGCCATTTCTGTCTGTCTCTTTCCCTGTACTACTATTATTTCTACGTGATGGCGAGATCACCCGATTGGGTGGCACTGCAAGGTGGGCTACGGACAGTGGGGACATTGGCACGGGGGTGCAAGCGCGTGGGCTGATGATCCCCTCCCCCACTGCCCTCTCAGAGACAGATCACATCTCACCCTGGCCCCTTCGGGGGCCCAAGCATCTGGAGCGGCTTCGGTCTACCTGACTCGTGACTGTTCGGCCAGACACTCTGGAGAACTACATCAACAAAAACAGCATTCAATAAGAACACATAATAATTCAACTCTTAGGCTCAATATATTTACTACTAGAAAGTCTTTCAAATACTATTATGTACAAGCATACCTTATTAGCTGAGATATGCACATAATGTGCGGGTTTAAGAGCAACCCCGAGCTAACGAGAAGGCTGCATTATGACAACAAATTATACGGGGATCACATAGACCTGTAGCGCCATTATTATTAAGAGTTCTTATTCTTATAATTGATGTTTTATATATATACACACACACATATATATATATATATATATATATATATATATATATATATATATATACTGTGTATATACTGTATATATTGTAGATTCAACATATGACATCTGAGTTTATAAATGCAGTACTATCATACAAATACATGTCTTATTCAACATATGTTGACATTTACACTCATAGGGGTAGTAGACCATAATGTCAACTGAAATATTACCTTTAATTCAACTGAACTTCAACATAAATATATTCTGACGTGGACAAATCTAGGAATCCGTACATTTCCCCCCCAATATAATTGAACAATAGTCTGGTCGGCTGCAGGGAGTGTGTCAGCTGTGATGGATGTATACATTTATAATATACACTTTTATTTATGAGCCAGCTCTAATATCGATACTTCACTTTAATCCGATATATACATGACATTAATATCTATCAAGTACCGGTACACATTTTTTTGTTTTTTTTTTCTATATTCCAACTACTCCCTCTCGGGCATAGGCTGATAGCCTTTACACTCTACCGCTGAACACGGTGAGGCCCGTGAGGTCTTGTTCCAGCCTAGGGAGTGAGACATGCGAAGCACCTATTTCACAGCTCGAACCCAACTCCATCTCTGAAACTGCCTCGCCTCAGCGCTTCACAGTCTCACTCCCCAGGCTCGGACCCTCACTCTTAGAACGCCACCTATTGAGCAAGTAACTCACTAAATACTAACATTTATATACAAACACACTTGCAACCCGCACATACACTATAATATATAATACTAATCGTGTATGTGTGCGTGTGTGTATATTATACACACACGCACACATACACGATTACTAGTACTGGTATGGGACAGAATGACGATAATACCAGACATGATAATTCATTGCGTGATTTCAGTGTAATAGTGGTCAGAATATCGACATAACTATTGAATGCCTGCTTGTCAGAGGTTAGAATTTATTACGATCCTTCAATTGATATAATGATATATGTCTTTCAAATTGTCCTAAGAACTATTATGTCATTATAACACTGCAAACAAATATACAGTATACTGTATGTGTATTTACGAATGCGTATTTTCTCGGCATATTGTCAGAATAATCTAACGAGGTAAGGTGTTTTAGCTCATGATGGGAGGGATTCTAGGTCAGCTATAAGGACAGGTAAGGTGTTTTAGCTCATGATGGGAGGGATTCTAGGTCAGCTATAAGGACAGGTAAGGTGTTTTAGCTCATGATGGGAGGATTCTAGGTCAGCTATAAGGACAGGTAAGGTGTTTTAGCTCATGATGGGAGGGATTCTAGGTCAGCTATAAGGACAGGTAAGGTGTTTTAGCTCATGATGGGAGGGATTCTAGGTCAGCTATAAGGACAGGTAAGGTGTTTTAGCTCATGATGGGAGGGATTCTAGGTCATCTATAAGGACAGGTAAGGTGTTTTAGCTCATGATGGGAGGGATTCTAGGTCAGCTATAAGGACAGGTAAGGTGTTTTAGCTCATGGTGGGAGGGATTCTAGGTCAGCTATAAGGACAGGTAAGGTGTTTTAGCTCATGGTGGGAGGGATTCTAGGTCAGCTATAAGGACAGGTAAGGTGTTTTAGCTCATGAAGGGATATATTCTAGGTCAGCTATAAGGACAGGTAAGGTGCTTTAGCTCATGAAGGGATATATTATAGGTCAGCTATAAGAACAGGTAAGATGTTTTACCTAATGAAGGGATATATTATAGGTTAGCTGTAGGATTAGGTAAGGGAGACACCAAATAAGGATTTATAGGTTTTTTGCAAACTCGCGTCGTATTCTTATCTTCTTAATTATTTCTGTCCAAAAGCACCTTTTTCACAACATGCTGGCTATATTCATACAACTTTAGTACTTAACCTTTTAAAACACATATCATCATTTTCATATATTCTTGCTAACTCTACAACTTATTAAGAATTTCTGTAAGCAGCAATATATACTTCAAACAAACTTTCGACTTCCGCATATAATTTCTGAATAATATAAAACCATACACTAATAGCCAGAATATAATGACAGAATTGGTCACGTTATACTGAGAGGGTCAAGAATGATAAATGGAAGAAAAACGGCTTATTGAGAAAGTGCTTACCAAAGAATATGGAAGAGGTTATTCATAATATGAATACAATCGTCTAGTCTAAGTGAGCAAACACATAAAACTAACGCCCTCTAACTAAAAGGAGGACTAAAATGGTAACTGCAGTATCTAGTTTTTCCTTCCGCCTGCCCACCGCCTGAGGTGAACGTATGCATATGCATTGGCGCCCAATATCACGGCTCAGAGATCAAGGGTCACACTGGCACAGTAGAAGGCCACCAGATATATGTCAGGTCGGTCTGGGAACCAAATACTATATTATAATCTAGCCTAACAAAAGCTAATATCATTGTCATTGAACTTTCAATAAATTAACCAAACAAAAGGTAATATAGCAACATTTAATCTAACTTAACCGTATCCAACATAACCTAATTGAATGTAACTTAATCTATCTTCCTAAGTGAATCTATTTGAGCGTATACATGCATTAGCGCCCAATATCACAAGTAAATGGCCACGCTGGCAAGGTAGGAGGGATACAGATACTGTATATTTCTGATCTGTCTGGGAATAATAACAGAACTAATTATAACCAAGATTAATCTAATCTAACCTAATTAGACCTTACCTAACAGTATACTAACCGAACATAATCCAACCTTAACTAATGTAACCAAACCTAATCTAACCTAATTAGACCTTACCTAACAGTATACTAACCGAACATAATCCAACCTTAACTAATGTAACCAAACCTAATCTAACCTAATTAGACCTTACCTAACAGTATACTAACCGAACATAATCCAACCTTAACTAATGTAACCAAACCTAATCTAACCTAATTAGACCTTACCTAACAGTATACTAACCGAACATAATCCAACCTTAACTAATGTAACCAAACCTAATCTAACCTAATGTAACCAAACCTAATCTAACCTAATTAGACCTTACCTAACAGTATACTAACCGAACATAATCCAACCTTAACTAATGTAACCAAACCTAATCTAACCTAATCTAACCTAATTAGACCTTACCTAACAGTATACTAACCGAACATAATCCAACCTTAACTAATGTAACCAAACCTAATCTAACCTAATTAGACCTTACCTAACAGTATACTAACCGAACATAATCCAACCTTAACTAATGTAACCAAACCTAATCTAACCTAATTAGACCTTACCTAACAGTATACTAACCGAACATAATCCAACCTTAACTAATGTAACCAAACCTAATCTAACCTAAATGAATTTAAACTAACTAAATTTAACCGAATTTAACCTAAACTAAACTATCCCGACCTAACATAAAATATATTAACCAAATAGAATCTTACCTAACCTAATGTAACCAAACTTAGTCTAACCTAGCCTAATCTGACCTAACCGAATATAATCTAACTGAATGTATCCATATCTAACCTCCTAATTGAATCTACTGTAGGTGAACATATGCACATATTGGTGCCCAGTATTACGGCTCACAGGTCAAGCATCACACTGGCAGGGTAGATGGCCTGCAGTTATAATAGGTCTGTCTGGGAAATATATACTTTATATAATCTATCCTGAGTTAACCTACTGTAGATTAACTTAATCTAGCTTAATTTATCCTAAACTAACTTAACCTAACCAAACTTAATCTAACCATAACCAAAGCTAAAAACCCAAAACCCATCTGAATCTAAGCTAACTAAAAATAACCTAACTGAATCTAACCTAACCTAATTTAAGCTAACGAATGTAACCTAGCGAATATAGGTGATGGTATGCTTACACTGCCGTTCAATATCACAGGTCAGGGATCAAAGGTCACATTACTGTTAGTTTAGCAGAGTAGGAAGTCTGCATATATATTAAGTGTGTCTGGGAATAACAAATGAACTAAACTTAACCAAAACTAACCTAACCTAACCTAACCCAATCTAACCTAACTTAAACTAATCTGACCAAACCTAAAATATACTGACTTAACTGAATATAACCAAACAAAATATACTGACTTAACTGAATATAACCAAACAAAATATACTGACTTAACTGAATATAACCAAACAAAATATACTGACTTAACTGAATATAACCAAACAAAATATACTGACTTAACTGACTTAACTGAATATAACCAAACAAAATATACTGACTTAACTGAATATAACCAAACAAAATATACTGACTTAACTGAATATAACCAAACAAAATATACTGACTTAACTGAATATAATCAAACAAAATCTAACCAAACAAAATCTAACCTAATCGAATCTAAGCTAAGTGCATTTAGACGATGACATGCATATATTCGAATCTAACTTAATCCTGACCTAATCTAAAATATACTAACTCAACTGAATCTAATCTAACATAATCTAACCAAACCAAATCTAACCTAACCGAATCTAACCTAAGTTAAGGGAGCCCACCTCGCTTTTTCTCTTTCTCTCCCTCTCTCTTAAGCTTGTATCCATTCGGCCCCATTCAGCCTACTGTTTTAAGACGTTTACCCCCATCCAGGTGGCAATAGTTTCCTGGCGAGCTTTAGCGAGCCAGCATATGTATAATTTTGTTTTGACAGCAAGCTAAATTTGTACATTTTTCGATAGGAAAATGTCTGCGGCAAAGCCGGATTTCTCCATATAATGCTGGCTCGCTATCGCTCGCCAGGAAGAAATCGACACCTGGATGGGGATAAACGTCTTAAACCAGTTGGCTGAATAGGGCCGAATGGATATAAGCCAGGGATAGAGAAAAAAAGAAGAGAATTATAAAAAAAGCCGATGACCCCCCCTTAATCTCGACGATGACATGCATAATTATATTACCTCCCAATATCACGCCTGAAGGATTAAGGTTACCGCTGGTAGTCTGGTAGGGTAGCAGGTTTGCAGGATTAAGGTTACCGCTGGTAGTCTGGTAGGGTAGCAGGTTTGCAGGATTAAGGTTACCGCTGGTAGTCTGGTAGGGTAGCAGGTTTGCAGGATTAAGGTTACCGCTGGTAGTCTGGTAGGGTAGCAGGTTTGCAGGATTAAGGTTACCGCTGGTAGTCTGGTAGGGTAGCAGGTTTTGCAGGATTAAGGTTACCGCTGGTAGTCTGGTAGGGTAGCAGGTTTGCAGGATTAAGGTTACCGCTGGTAGTCTGGTAGGGTAGCAGGTTTGCAGGATTAAGGTTACCGCTGGTAGTCTGGTAGGGTAGCAGGTTTGCAGGATTAAGGTTACCGCTGGTAGTCTGGTAGGGTAGCAGGTTTGCAGGATTAAGGTTACCGCTGGTAGTCTGGTAGGGTAGCAGGTTTGCAGGATTAAGGTTACCGCAAGTAGTCTGGTAGGGTAGCAGGTTTGCAGGATTAAGGTTACCGCTGGTAGTCTGGTAGGGTAGCAGGTTTGCAGGATTTAGGTTACCGCTGGTAGTCTGGTAGGGTAGCAGGTTTGCAGGATTAAGGTTACCGCTGGTAGTCTGGTAGGGTAGCAGGTTTGCAGGATTAAGGTTACCGCTGGTAGTCTGGTAGGGTAGCAGGATTAAGGTTACCGCTGGTAGTCTGGTAGGGTAGCAGGTTTGCAGGATTAAGGTTACCGCTGGTAGTCTGGTAGGGTAGCAGGTTTGCAGGATTAAGGTTACCGCTGGTAGTCTGGTAGGGTAGCAGGTTTGCAGGATTAAGGTTACCGCTGGTAGTCTGGTAGGGTAGCAGGTTTGCAGGATTAAGGTTACCGCTGGTAGTCTGGTAGGGTAGCAGGTTTGCAGGATTAAGGTTACCGCTGGTAGTCTGGTAGGGTAGCAGGTTTGCAGGGATTAAGGTTACCGCTGGTAGTCTGGTAGGGTAGCAGGTTTGAAGGATTAAGGTTACCGCTGGTAGTCTGGTAGGGTAGCAGGTTTGCAGGATTAAGGTTACCGCTGGTAGTCTGGTAGGGTAGCAGGTTTGAAGGATTAAGGTTACCGCTGGTAGTCTGGTAGGGTAGCAGGTTTGCAGGATTAAGGTTACCGCTGGTAGTCTGGTAGGGTAGCAGGTTTGCAGGATTAAGGTTACCGCTGGTAGTCTGGTAGGGTAGCAGGTTTGCAGGATTAAGGTTACCGCTGGTAGTCTGGTAGGGTAGCAGGTTTGCAGGATTAAGGTTACCGCTGGTAGTCTGGTAGGGTAGCAGGTTTGCAGGATTAAGGTTACCACTGGTAGTCTGGTAGGGTAGCAGGTTTGCAGGATTAAGGTTACCGCTGGTAGTCTGGTAGGGTAGCAGGTTTGCAGGATTAAGGTTACCGCTGGTAGTCTGGTAGGGTAGCAGGTTTGAAGGATTAAGGTTACCGCTGGTAGTCTGGTAGGGTAGCAGGTTTGCAGGATTAAGGTTACCGCTGGTAGTCTGGTAGGGTAGCAGGTTTGCAGGATTAAGGTTACCGCTGGTAGTCTGGTAGGGTAGCAGGTTTGAAGGATTAAGGTTACCGCTGGTAGTCTGGTAGGGTAGCAGGTTTGCAGGATTAAGGTTACCGCTGGTAGTCTGGTAGGGTAGCAGGTTTGCAGGATTAAGGTTACCGCTGGTAGTCTGGTAGGGTAGCAGGTTTGAAGGATTAAGGTTACCGCTGGTAGTCTGGTAGGGTAGCAGGTTTGTATCCTAACACAATCTAAAGCCGGTATCACAAGAGCGCTTTTTCCTTCAACAGTTATCCTCAACACTGGTCTGGCACCTTATGAGGTCAACATTTTTTTAAATATTTTGGTTATCCCAATTCATCTAGCATCAGTCTAGTGTCTGATACCGGTGCCAAATATTCCAGAAATGTTGCCAGAAAAATGTTGATTATCGAATGTTGACTAAAAACACTCATGTGTGATACCTGCTTTAAGGGAGCCCACCTTGCTTTTTTTCTCTTTCTCTCCCTCTCTCTTTGGCTTGTATCCATTCGGCCCCATTCAGCCTACTGTTTTAAGACGTTTACCGCCATCCATGTGACAATATTTTCCTGGCGAGCGGTAGCGAGCCAGCATATATATATAATTTTTTTTGACAGCAAGCTAAATTTATACATTTTTCTATCGAAAAATATCTCCGGCGAAGCTGGATTTCCCCATACAATGCTGGCTCGCTATCCCTCGCCAGGAAGAAATCGACACCTGGATGGGGATAAACGTCTTAAAACAGTTGGCTGGATGGGGCCGAATGGATACAAGCCAGGGAAAGAGAGAAAAGGAGAGAAAGATAAACAAAAACGGTGACCCCCCCCCCCGTAACCTAAACTATAATATGGTATGAATATATTGTAGCCGAATGTTACTAGTCAAGGGTTACGGTGGTGGTAGTTTGAAAGGGTATGACGCCTGTAGATAGTCAAGGGTTACGGTGGTGGTAGTTTGAAAGGGTATGACGCCTGTAGATACTTAAGGGTTACGGTGGTGATAGTTTGAAAGGGTATGACGCCTGTAGATAGTCAAGGGTTACGGTGGTGGTAGTTTGAAAGGGTATGACGCCTGTAGATAGTCAAGGGTTACGGTGGTGGTAGTTTGAAAGGGTATGACGCCTGTAGATAGTCAAGGGTTACGGTGGTGGTAGTTTGAAAGGGTATGACGCCTGTAGATAGTCAAGGGTTACGGTGGTGGTAGTTTGAAAGGGTATGACGCCTGTAGATATAGTCAAGGGTTACGGTGGTGGTAGTTTGAAAGGGTATGACGCCTGTAGATAGTCAAGGGTTACGGTGGTGGTAGTTTGAAAGGGTATGACGCCTGTAGATAGTCAAGGGTTACGGTGGTGGTAGTTTGAAAGGGTATGACGCCTGTAGATAGTCAAGGGTTACGGTGGTGGTAGTTTGAAAGGGTATGACGCCTGTAGATAGTCAAGGGTTACGGTGGTGGTAGTTTGAAAGGGTATGACGCCTGTAGATAGTCAAGGGTTACGGTGGTGGTAGTTTGAAAGGGTATGACGCCTGTAGATAGTCAAGGGTTACGGTGGTGGTAGTTTGAAAGGGTATGACGCCTGTAGATATAGTCAAGGGTTACGGTGGTGGTAGTTTGAAAGGGTATGACGCCTGTAGATAGTCAAGGGTTACGGTGGTGGTAGTTTGAAAGGGTATGACGCCTGTAGATAGTCAAGGGTTACGGTGGTGGTAGTTTGAAAGGGTATGACGCCTGTAGATAGTCAAGGGTTACGGTGGTGGTAGTTTGAAAGGGTATGACGCCTGTAGATATAGTCAAGGGTTACGGTGGTGGTAGTTTGAAAGGGTATGACGCCTGTAGATAGTCAAGGGTTACGGTGGTGGTAGTTTGGAAAGGGTATGACGCCTGTAGATAGTCAAGGGTTACGGTGGTGGTAGTTTTAAAGGGTATGACGCCTGTAGATAGTCAAGGGTTACGGTGGTGGTAGTTTGAAAGGGTATGATGCCTGTAGATAGTCAAGGGTTACGGTGGTGGTAGTTTGAAAGGGTATGACGCCTGTAGATAGTCAAGGGTTACGGTGGTGGTAGTTTGAAAGGGTATGATGCCTGTAGATAGTCAAGGGTTACGGTGGTGGTAGTTTGAAAGGGTATGACGCCTGTAGATAGTCAAGGGTTACGGTGGTAGTAGTTTGAAAGGGTATGACGCCTGTAGATAGTCAAGGGTTACGGTGGTGGTAGTTTGAAAGGGTATGACGCCTGTAGATAGTCAAGGGTTACGGTGGTGGTAGTTTGAAAGGGTATGACGCCTGTAGATATAGTCAAGGGTTACGGTGGTGGTAGTTTGAAAGGGTATGACGCCTGTAGATAGTCAAGGGTTACGGTGGTGGTAGTTTGAAAGGGTATGATGCCTGTAGATAGTCAAGGGTTACGGTGGTGGTAGTTTGAAAGGGTATGACGCCTGTAGATACTTAAGGGTTACGGTGGTGATAGTTTGAAAGGGTATGACGCCTGTAGATAGTCAAGGGTTACGGTGGTGGTAGTTTGAAAGGGTATGACGCCTGTAGATAGTCAAGGGTTACGGTGGTGGTAGTTTGAAAGGGTATGACGCCTGTAGATAGTCAAGGGTTACGGTGGTGGTAGTTTGAAAGGGTATGACGCCTGTAGATAGTCAAGGGTTACGGTGGTGGTAGTTTGAAAGGGTATGACGCCTGTAGATATAGTCAAGGGTTACGGTGGTGGTAGTTTGAAAGGGTATGATGCCTGTAGATAGTCAAGGGTTACGGTGGTGGTAGTTTGAAAGGGTATGACGCCTGTAGATAGTCAAGGGTTACGGTGGTGGTAGTTTGAAAGGGTATGACGCCTGTAGATAGTCAAGGGTTGCGGTGGTGGTAGTTTGAAAGGGTATGATGCCTGTAGATATAGTCAAGGGTTACGGTGGTGGTAGTTTGAAAGGGTATGACGCCTGTAGATAGTCAAGGGTTACGGTGGTGGTAGTTTGAAAGGGTATGACGCCTGTAGATATAGTCAAGGGTTACGGTGGTGGTAGTTTGAAAGGGTATGATGCCTGTAGATAGTCAAGGGTTACGGTGGTGGTAGTTTGAAAGGGTATGACGCCTGTAGATAGTCAAGGGTTACGGTGGTGGTAGTTTGAAAGGGTATGACGCCTGTAGATATAGTCAAGGGTTACGGTGGTGGTAGTTTGAAAGGGTATGACGCCTGTAGATAGTCAAGGGTTACGGTGGTGGTAGTTTGAAAGGGTATGATGCCTGTAGATAGTCAAGGGTTACGGTGGTGGTAGTTTGAAAGGATATGACGCCTGTAGATAGTCAAGGGTTACGGTGGTGGTAGTTTGAAAGGGTATGACGCCTGTAGATATAGTCAAGGGTTACGGTGGTGGTAGTTTGAAAGGGTATGACGCCTGTAGATAGTCAAGGGTTACGGTGGTGGTAGTTTGAAAGGGTATGATGCCTGTAGATAGTCAAGGGTTACGGTGGTGGTAGTTTGAAAGGGTATGACGCCTGTAGATAGTCAAGGGTTACGGTGGTGGTAGTTTGAAAGGGTATGACGCCTGTAGATAGTCAAGGGTTACGGTGGTGGTAGTTTGAAAGGGTATGACGCCTGTAGATAGTCAAGGGTTACGGTGGTGGTAGTTTGAAACGGTATGACGCCTGTAGATATAGTCAAGGGTTACGGTGGTGGTAGTTTGAAAGGGTATGACGCCTGTAGATAGTCAAGGGTTACGGTGGTGGTAGTTTGAAAGGGTATGATGCCTGTAGATAGTCAAGGGTTACGGTGGTGGTAGTTTGAAAGGATATGACGCCTGTAGATAGTCAAGGGTTACGGTGGTGGTAGTTTGAAAGGGTATGACGCCTGTAGATATAGTCAAGGGTTACGGTGGTGGTAGTTTGAAAGGGTATGACGCCTGTAGATAGTCAAGGGTTACGGTGGTGGTAGTTTGAAAGGGTATGACGCCTGTAGATATAGTCAAGGGTTACGGTGGTGGTAGTTTGAAAGGGTATGACGCCTGTAGATAGTCAAGGGTTACGGTGGTGGTAGTTTGAAAGGGTATGATGCCTGTAGATAGTCAAGGGTTACGGTGGTGGTAGTTTGAAAGGGTATGACGCCTGTAGATAGTCAAGGGTTACGGTGGTGGTAGTTTGAAAGGGTATGACGCCTGTAGATAGTCAATGGTTACGGTGGTGGTAGTTTGAAAGGGTATGACGCCTGTAGATAGTCAAGGGTTCTGGTGGTGGTAGTTTGAAAGGGTATGACGCCTGTAGATAGTCAAGGGTTACGGTGGTGGTAGTTTGAAAGGGTATGACGCCTGTAGATAGTCAAGGGTTACGGTGGTGGTAGTTTGAAAGGATATGACGCCTGTAGATATAGTCAAGGGTTACGGTGGTGGTAGTTTGAAAGGGTATGACGCCTGTAGATAGTCAAGGGTTACGGTGGTGGTAGTTTGAAAGGGTATGACGCCTGTAGATATAGTCAAGGGTTACGGTGGTGGTAGTTTGAAAGGGTATGACGCCTGTAGATAGTCAAGGGTTACGGTGGTGGTAGTTTGAAAGGGTATGATGCCTGTAGATAGTCAAGGGTTACGGTGGTGGTAGTTTGAAAGGATATGACGCCTGTAGATAGTCAAGGGTTACGGTGGTGGTAGTTTGAAAGGGTATGACGCCTGTAGATATAGTCAAGGGTTACGGTGGTGGTAGTTTGAAAGGGTATGACGCCTGTAGATAGTCAAGGGTTACGGTGGTGGTAGTTTGAAAGGGTATGATGCCTGTAGATAGTCAAGGGTTACGGTGGTGGTAGTTTGAAAGGGTATGACGCCTGTAGATAGTCAAGGGTTACGGTGGTGGTAGTTTGAAAGGGTATGACGCCTGTAGATAGTCAATGGTTACGGTGGTGGTAGTTGAAAGGGTATGACGCCTGTAGATAGTCAAGGGTTCGGGTGGTGGTAGTTTGAAAGGGTATGACGCCTGTAGATAGTCAAGGGTTACGGTGGTGGTAGTTTGAAAGGGTATGACGCCTGTAGATAGTCAAGGGTTACGGTGTTGGTAGTTTGAAAGGATATGACGCCTGTAGATATAGTCAAGGGTTACGGTGGTGGTAGTTTGAAAGGGTATGACGCCTGTAGATAGTCAAGGGTTACGTGGTGGTAGTTGGAGAGGGTATGACGCCTGTAGATATAGTCAAGGGTTACGGTGGTGGTAGTTTGAAAGGGTATGACGCCTGTAGATAGTCAAGGGTTACGGTGGTGGTAGTTTGAAAGGGTATGATGCCTGTAGATAGTCAAGGGTTACGGTGGTGGTAGTTTGAAAGGATATGACGCCTGTAGATAGTCAAGGGTTACGGTGGTGGTAGTTTGAAAGGGTATGACGCCTGTAGATATAGTCAAGGGTTACGGTGGTGGTAGTTTGAAAGGGTATGACGCCTGTAGATAGTCAAGGGTTACGGTGGTGGTAGTTTGAAAGGGTATGATGCCTGTAGATAGTCAAGGGTTACGGTGGTGGTAGTTTGAAAGGGTATGACGCCTGTAGATAGTCAAGGGTTACGGTGGTGGTAGTTTGAAAGGGTATGACGCCTGTAGATAGTCAAGGGTTACGGTGGTGGTAGTTTGAAAGGGTATGACGCCTGTAGATAGTCAAGGGTTACGGTGGTGGTAGTTTGAAAGGGTATGACGCCTGTAGATATAGTCAAGGGTTATGGTGGTGGTAGTTTGAAAGGGTATGACACCTGTAGATAGTCAAGGGTTACGGTGGTGGTAGTTTGAAAGGGTATGACGCCTGTAGATAGTCAAGGGTTACCGTGGTGGTAGTTTGAAAGTGTATGACGCCTGTAGATAGTCAAGGGTTACGGTGGTGGTAGTTTGAAAGGGTATGACGCCTGTAGATACTTAAGGGTTACGGTGGTGGTAGTTTGAAAGGGTATGACGCCTGTAGATAGTCAAGAGTTACGGTGGTGGTAGTTTGAAAGGGTATGACGCCTGTAGATAGTCAAGGGTTACGGTGGTGGTAGTTTGAAAGGGTATGACGCCTGTAGATAGTCAAGGGTTACGGTGGTGGTAGTTTGAAAGGGTATGACGCCTGTAGATAGTCAAGTGTTACGGTGGTGGTAGTTTGAAAGGGTATGATGCCTGTAGATATAGTCAATGGTTACGGTGGTGGTAGTTTGAAAGGGTATGACGCCTGTAGATAGTCAAGGGTTACGGTGGTGGTAGTTTGAAAGGGTATGATGCCTGTAGATATAGTCAATGGTTACGATGGTGGTAGTTTGAAAGGGTATGACGCCTGTAGATAGTCAAGGGTTATGGTGGTGGTAGTTTGAAAGGGTATGACACCTGTAGATATAGTCAAGGGTTACGGTGGTGGTAGTTTGAAAGGGTATGACGCCTGTAGATAGTCAAGGGTTACGGTGGTGGTAGTTTGGAAAGGGTATGACGCCTGTAGATAGTCAAGGGTTACGGTGGTGGTAGTTTGAAAGGGTATGACGCCTGTAGATAGTCAAGGGTTACGGTGGTGGTAGTTTGAAAGGGTATGATGCCTGTAGATAGTCAAGGGTTACGGTGGTAGTAGTTTGAAAGGGTATGACGCCTGTAGATAGTCAAGGGTTACGGTGGTGGTAGTTTGAAAGGGTATGACGCCTGTAGATAGTCAAGGGTTACGGTGGTGGTAGTTTGAAAGGGTATGACGCCTGTAGATAGTCAAGGGTTACGGTGGTGGTAGTTTGAAAGGGTATGACGCCTGTAGATAGTCAAGGGTTACGGTGGTGGTAGTTTGAAAGGGTATGATGCCTGTAGATAGTCAAGGGTTACGGTGGTGGTAGTTTGAAAGGGTATGACGCCTGTAGATAGTCAAGGGTTACGGTGGTGGTAGTTTGAAAGGGTATGACGCCTGTAGATAGTCAAGGGTTACGGTGGTGGTAGTTTGAAAGGGTATGACACCTGTAGATATAGTCAAGGGTTACGGTGGTGGTAGTTTGAAAGGGTATGACGCCTGTAGTTAGTCAAGGGTTACGGTGGTGGTAGTTTGAAAGGGTATGACGCCTGTAGATAGGTCACACAACCTAGTAACCAACTATATTATAACCAAAACTAACCTAACCTAACCGAATTTAAGGTAGGTCACCGGCTTTCTTTTATCTTTCTCTCCTTTTCCCTCTTTCCCTGGCTTGTATCCATTCGGCCCCATTCAGCCAACTGTTTTAAGACGTTTATCCCCATCCAGGTGTCGATATCTTCCTGGCGAGCGATAGCTAGCCAGCATTGTATGAAGAAATCCGGCTTCGCCGGGGACATTATTCTATCGAAAAATGTACAAATTTAGCTTGCTGTCAAAACAAAAATATATATATGCTGGCTCGCTACCGCTCGCCAGGAAAATATTGACACCTGGATGGGGGTAAACGTCTTAAAACAGTAGGCTGAATGGGGCCAAACGGGTACAAGCCAAATAGAGAGGAAGAGAAAGAAAAAAAAAGAGAGGTGGGCTCCCTTAACCAAACCTAAACTAACTTGAACTTGCCGATCCTAGACAGAGTATATCTAAAATTACTAACTTAACCAATCCTAATCTAAGATAATCTAATCTAATTAACCTAACCTAAAAAACCTAACCAAATATTACCTAACCTAACCTAAAAATAATTAACCTAACTGAATTTAGCCTAACCTATATAACCAAATCTAAGCTTACCAAATGTAACTAACCAACACTTTCCAAACCAAATATGACCTAACTAAATATATCATAGCATAATCTAAACAAACGCAATTAAATCAAACCTATTTAATTCTAACTGAATTTAACCTAGCTGAATATCCACCTAACTGCATAATCACCCAACTGAACCTAACTGCATATAATGTAATTTAATCTAACCTAACTTATTCTAACCAAACTAACTTTAACCTAATAATTATATTCAACCCTAACCTACAGTCTGTTCGTTTGCAGCTGACGGTAAATTCAATCCCTTATAGGACATGACATCTCCACACTTACTGGAATTACTGTATAGAAAACAAAATGAAACGCCTCTGTCTCTACGTCATAGCAATGTAAAATTGTCATAATTAACGAATTTTTTCGGTATGTAATCTTCATAATAGCTGAGTAATCAGGAAGGAGATTAAATAATTTACCGTTAGTTGGAACACTAATTACACATATATATATACTGTATATATATATATATATGTATATATATTATATATATATACTGTATATACAGTATATATTGTTACGTATCTTGATCCTCAAGTGGTTAACTTGATGAATCTAGATAGCACAGAGATATATATTAAGGTATCAGTCAGCTGAAGGCAAAACAAAAGTAAAATCTAATAAAATAATTTCCTGTTGTTGCTTCCTTTCCTTTTGGATCTTAGGACTGGGTATCCTTTATTGACTGATACTCTTTACTTATGAAAAATACTGAAACTAATTAAAGTCATGTAGTATTTATAAAGAATTATTATTTAACCGAAGCTTAGTAGGCTATGGTTATGAACCGAAGAAGTTATATCTAAAGAAGGACTATTAATTCTATAAAAAGTCTTGAAAGATAAATATTAAAGTAAGAATATTTCGGTCTCTTACCCTTTTTGAAATGAATAGATAGTTTTCTTCTATGTCCTTTTATTTATATTTAATGTAATTATTCTTGGTTCTTGTCTTACGTTAATAGTATTATATTATTATTATCATCAGGAGTAATATCAAAGTCACATAAAAAGTTAGATATATATTTAATAATTAGTTAAATTTATTTCTTAACCACGTAACATTGAGGTTTGATTATGAGTAAATAAAGTTACAGGATCGTTTCATAGATTCGATTCAGGTCTCACTCAAATAATATGAAAAGCAAAATATAATATTTTGAAGCAAAAGAATTTTCTTCAGCTTAGGAAATCACTAGAAGTAATATTAACACAGCCATGTTAGTCTAAGGCGATATTACTAATACGAGACAATAGCATCACCGTACTAAGCACCATTAAGCAATGTAAGCTTAATTCAAAGAAAATGAAAGAACTCGTAAGTATTAATATAAAACAATAGTATTACTTTCATCATAACCCAATTACTTAAAGAGTTGCTTTAGTCCACAAGTTAGTCAACTAAAATAGTTAAGTACATAATAATAGCGTTAACGTTAATTCCCAATCAAATAGTTAAACACATAATAGTAGCGTTCACGTTAATTCCCAATTAAATCGTTAAACACATAATAGTAGTGTTCACGTTAATTCCCAATTAAATAGTTAAACACATTACACACATTAAACACATCACGTTAATTCCCAATCACATATCTCACTAACCAACATAACGTAAGTGTTTACACCGAACACACTTAACACACATTTATATAATCTGACTGACAGTCACAATCCCATTATAATACTTCACCCCGTCTTCCTCCAGCTGCAAGTTCACCTTCCCCAACTCCAAATGAGACTGATTTGAATGCCCACAACTCGGGTCTTATATACCAAACAATGATGGTGTAGGAACGAATCAGGAGGCGAGTGATGGTGCGCGCTCCAATCATAGCTCCTCGAATCACATAACAGGTGTGTCGTCCACTCACAGCTCCTGGCGTCGATCATACGTCATAGCATCGGTCATCGAGGTATGGGGCGAGCTGGTATGGGGCGAGATGGTTTGCCCACTCGCTCGTTCGCTCGCTAGTCTGCTTCACCACTTGGGTAGTTTGGCTCCTTGAACTCTAATTCTAACTCTTAAATTAACATACAGGGCTCCGTATGTCAGACCTCCCCCCTAGAAAAGAGTTTAAGGAGTATAGTACATAATATTAAACATAATACATAAATAGATTCACCACCAGATTGGCAACAGCAAGATTATAATGAGGATATAATAAGGATATCACCCAAAGTAGGCAACGTCTCCAGGTACCACATCAGAACATAGCCGGAACGTAGCTGGAGCGTTAATCGAACTGCAAGGCATCTCACAGCTGAAGGCTTAAAAGCGCACTACAAAAGCATGATATTTACCTCGCTACAAGGGAGAGCTAATTGCCAAAATCCTCTCATTAAATGAAACTTACTGCTGTATGAGGCCAACCCGGTAAATGCAATCATTGATCCGTGGCAGTGGGTAGGTATCGTTCTTTGTGACAGCATTGACTTGCCTATAGTCCCTACAAAACCCATGGCTCCCGTCTGGCTTTGGCACAAGTATGACCGGACTACTCCACTGGCTTAAGGCCCTTGTGATCAGCTGGTTTGAAAAAATTAAGTCAAGCTCGACCTGCAGTATACTCCTGCGTTGTGGCGAGACATGGTAGGGGGATAGTTTAATGGGAGTTGCATCCCCTACGTCGATGTCGTGCACGGCCAAAGAAGTGAGCCCTGGAGTATCACGGAACACATTGGGAGACTGAGATAAAACAGAGATTAGTTGGATCGCTTGATCAGAGGGAAGAGGACATAGTTTAGATGGTAATTCCCTCAAAGCCACTGAATTATACTGAAAGTTGGATAGGCTACATGACAAGTCAAAGTCTGCATGGATACCTTCAGGCTCTGGAACAGTCTGTTGCGGGTCAGTAAGAGAACTGAAGACTTTGTCCGCACCAGGCTGCTCACAGGTCCTGACATTCACTGCCACAGTGGGAGAATCTGGAGGAGAGGAATCAGGGGACCTATGGTAGGGCTTCAACATATTTATATGGAATACTTGCGTGGGCTTTCTCCTGTCTGGGGTAGTTACTAGATAATCGGTAATGCTCACCCTCCGAATGATCTTATATGGGCCCCTGAACTTGGCAGATAAAGGTTTGGCCAAAAAACTAGCTCATTAGGGGAAAAACCCAGGGATTCAGTTGGAACCTCACGAGTAGCAAATAAAAGAAAAGGTACCCCCTTATCCCACTCAACTCCGGTCTCTGTACAATACTTACGTAACATTCCCTTTAATGTCTGATGATATCGTTCGAGAACCCCTTGACTCTCTGGGTGGTAGGTGCTAGACTTTACATGCTCGATACCCAACTCCTTCAGGGACTGCTGGAAAATGTTAGAGGTAAAATTAGTTCCTTGATCACTTTGCACCTCATGGGGGAAACCCATTCTGGTGAAAAATTTGAGCAGTTCCTTGATTACAGTTGGAGCAGAGGAAGTCCTTAAGGGTATAGCCTCTGGGTAGCGAGTTGCCATGTCCATGATAGTTAATAAATAAATGTTACCTTGGGAAGTCTTAGGCAATGGGCCTACAATGTCCACTACCACCCGAGTAAAAGGATTCTCGAAAACGGGCAAGGGCACCAGAGGATGTACAGGCACCTTTTGATTGGGTTTTCCAGTCATCTGGCAAGTGTGACACACTCTACAACACTCCACTACATCTGCACGCATTCCTGGCCAGTAAAAGTGGGATCTGATTCTGTCTAGAGTTTTTCTCACACCTAGGTGTCCTGCCAATGGTATACAATGTGCCATTTCCATGATATCTTTACGACAAGGTTTGGGGACTACTACTTGATGGACGTCCCAAGCCCCGTCATCGATTGGTCTGTGTGGCGGTCTCCATCTTCGCCACAATACTCCTCCTTTGAGGTAGAAACATTCACCACCACCCTCCTGCTCACATTCCTCTTCACTCACGGACCTGGCAGCTAACTCCTTGCATTCACAATCATCTCTCTGTAGCTCTACCAGGCCACTAGGACAATTTGGAGGGGTTTCATGGTCATCGTTAGGGTCAAGATGAGCCATAAAGGTGTCAGATAAATCCACCTCAGTCACATCATCAGGCACAGTTGGAGCATCATTCACACTCTCATCATCCCTTTCATCAACTCTTACATTCGGTACATTTCTGTCTGAGGGAACTGCTACTTGAGACATTGAACGTGTGACAGCACACACAGGGAAAACTGTTGGCAACTCCTTGTCGAGCTCACCGGTTAGTGGCTCGTTAACAGGGGAAAGTGACAAAATGGGGTCTGGTCGGACCTTCTCTCCTGCTACATCATTCCCCAAAAGGAGCGTTACCCCAGGCACAGGGATATCTTGGGACCTACACAAAGCTATGGTGGCCTCACCCTGTAGTAACTCACATTCAATTTCGCCTTTTACCAAGTATGCATAAAACTGGCCTCCAGCACCTCTCATTACAACTGGTTCGCCAGGTGGGCACTCAGTGTAAGGATTCACCATGAGGGTGCTAGTAGAACCTGTGTCTCTCAGAATTTTTACCTCATGCATGCAACCATTTAATCTCACGTTGCCAGATGAAATAAAGGGACGGTAACTGTCCTGCACTGATGGTGAAATTATTGGTTTAACCCTTGTGGGTTGCACCACACATGCTACTACACCCCTGTCTAGATGGTTTACGTTAGCTGCTAGGTACTCCTTCTGTCGAGAGTCCTGCATTAAAGGCACTTTTGGTGCTAGGTACTCCTTCTGTCGGGAGTCCTGCATTACAGGAACATTTGGTGCTAGGTACTCCTTCTGTCGGGAGCCCTGCATTAAAGGCACACATGGAATTTGAGATACGGCGGCAACTGTCTGCCCCGATCTCTGGGTTTTTTCCTTGGCCCAGCACTGATAAGCTAGGTGGCCTCTCTTGCCACAAAAAGTACATACTTTAGGGGATACGGGAAAGTTCCCTCTTTGAGCATTACTATTAGTTTGGGGCCCACCTCTGTTACCATTGCCCTGAGTCGCATTTTTAGTTGGGGGAACATTTCTATTTTGGCTAGCTGGGGAAGACGTTATAGGCTTGTGACTGGGTCCGTCAGATTTGTGATTGGGATACTTAAAATTAGAACTAGAATTATCGTAGGGCTTCTTTCCACGAAATTTGTTGTTGAGCACGTATGTGTCAGCCATGTCAGCGGCGTCGGCAAGACAATCTACCTTTTTCCCCTTTAAATGATAGGATACAGAAGAATCAATTTTCCATAGGAAATTTTCTAACAGGACCAACTCCTTCAGATCGTTGTAGCTTGTGACTTTCTTACTCTTGACCCAATGATTGAAAGTTTTAGTCATGGTCCTGGCAAATACCTTATGGGTTTCTTCTACTTTCTTCTGGTTTTTACGGAAAGATTGCCTGTAAGCCTCAGGCTGCAATTGATAGGTTTTTAGGATAGCTTCTTTGAGATTGTCATAATCCTGCCTAACTTCTGCTACTTCTGACAAATACGTGGCTCGAGCCTGCCCTGTCAAAACAGTTTGTAACATAAAAGGCCATTGATCTCTTGTCCACTTCATACCTCCAGCAACTTCCTCAAACAAAACAAAGAAATCCTGCACATTATCCTCAGTGAAAGGTGGAATGACACTAGTCATAGTCAATCCCAGAGGGGGAGCAATTACGGGAGCATTTGTATCGACATTTAGTTGAGCCGTACGATATTGATATTCACATTGTTCGGTCGTTGCTCTGGCTTTTATGCTGGCTTCTTCGATATTTATTCTGGCTAGTTCTATTTTTAGTCTGGCTTGTTCGGCATCGGCATTTGCTTCGGCATTTATTCTGGCTTCTTCGGTAATATTATTTATTCTGGCTAGTTCTATATTTAGTTTGGCTTGTTCTAGTTCGAATATTTGATCACCGGTCAAACCAGGTGGCAATTGTATATCAAGTTGGCTAGGTTTACTAGGGATCCCACCAACTGCTCCGTCTCCCTCCCCGCCTTCTACAGGGAACAGGTGGGTTTTTATGGTCTGAGCCACCTCTACTTTGGACATGTTTGAGACAGTTAATTGGAGATGTGAGGAAAGCACTTTCAGTTCGAATTTTGACAGACAGTCAATATCAGGGGCTGTGGGTTCTGATTCTACGAAAACTCGAGCATCTTCGTTATTAATTAGTTGAGGCATGATTAATATTTGATTGTTAAGTAGTGAAACGTTAATGAAACTGAGTGAAACTGTATGAAACGAATCCTGGCAAGGTCGCCACTCTTCTGTTACGTATCTTGATCCTCAAGTGGTTAACTGATGAATCTAGATAGCACAGAGATATATATTAAGGTATCAGTCAGCTGAAGGCAAAACAAAAGTAAAATCTAATAAAATAATTTCCTGTTGTTGCTTCCTTTCCTTTTGGATCTTAGGACTGGGTATCCTTTATTGACTGATACTCTTTACTTATGAAAAATACTGAAACTAATTAAAGTCATGTAGTATTTATAAAGAATTATTATTTAACCGAAGCTTAGTAGGCTATGGTTATGAACCGAAGAAGTTATATCTAAAGAAGGACTATTAATTCTATAAAAAGTCTTGAAAGATAAATATTAAAGTAAGAATATTTCGGTCTCTTACCCTTTTTGAAATGAATAGATAGTTTCTTCTATGTCCTTTTATTTATATTTAATGTAATTATTCTTGGTTCTTGTCTTACGTTAATAGTATTATATTATTATTATCATCAGGAGTAATATCAAAGTCACATAAAAAGTTAGATATATATTTAATAATTAGTTAAATTTATTTCTTAACCACGTAACATTGAGGTTTGATTATGAGTAAATAAAGTTACAGGATCGTTTCATAGATTCGATTCAGGTCTCACTCAAATAATATGAAAAGCAAATATAATATTTTGAAGCAAAAGAATTTTCTTCAGCTTAGGAAATCACTAGAAGTAATATTAACACAGCCATGTTAGTCTAAGGCGATATTACTAATACGAGACAATAGCATCACCGTACTAAGCACCATTAAGCAATGTAAGCTTAATTCAAAGAAAATGAAAGAACTCGTAAGTATTAATATAAAACAATAGTATTACTTTCATCATAACCCAATTACTTAAAGAGTTGCTTTAGTCCACAAGTTAGTCAACTAAAATAGTTAAGTACATAATAATAGCGTTAACGTTAATTCCCAATCAAATAGTTAAACACATAATAGTAGCGTTCACGTTAATTCCCAATTAAATCGTTAAACACATAATAGTAGTGTTCACGTTAATTCCCAATTAAATAGTTAAACACATTACACACATTAAACACATCACGTTAATTCCCAATCACATATCTCACTAACCAACATAACGTAAGTGTTTACACCGAACACACTTAACACACATTTATATAATCTGACTGACAGTCACAATCCCATTATAATACTTCACCCCGTCTTCCTCCAGCTGCAAGTTCACCTTCCCCAACTCCAAATGAGACTGATTTGAATGCCCACAACTCGGGTCTTATATACCAAACAATGATGGTGTAGGAACGAATCAGGAGGCGAGTGATGGTGCGCGCTCCAATCATAGCTCCTCGAATCACATAACAGGTGTGTCGTCCACTCACAGCTCCTGGCGTCGATCATACGTCATAGCATCGGTCATCGAGGTATGGGGCGAGCTGGTATGGGGCGAGATGGTTTGCCCACTCGCTCGTTCGCTCGCTAGTCTGCTTCACCACTTGGGTAGTTTGGCTCCTTGAACTCTAATTCTAACTCTTAAATTAACATACAGGGCTCCGTATGTCAGAATATATATATATATATACATATATATATATATATATATATATATATATATATATATATATATATATACGTGTGTGTCTGTGTGTGTGTGTGTAAGCATGTATTACCTTTCCATATCATGGTTCAAAGGTCATGCAGACAATTCACCATGGTTAGAGGGCTACAGATATTCCAGGTCACTCTGGGATACGTAATCTATCGTAACACAATCTCTTCTATCTAATGTGCCCGAATCTAACCTAATAACTATAATCTTATCTGACCTAAACTAACTTGATCTTACCTAATCTACCGTAAGTTATTCTAATGTAACAATTATATTATAATGAAGCTAATATATTCTAACATAATTTAACCCTTTCGTTGTGGGTGACATACTGGTACATCCTCTGTAACAAAGGGCCATACTGAGGGCGACGTACCCATACATTTTGGTATTACAGGCCGAGTTTGATGCCAGCAAGCCACTCCGCTTGCTTCCAGACGCTTCCATAAGCTTCTAAGCTTCTCCCCCATAATAATATCAATCTGTTACAAGCATTGGTTGTGCGTTAGTCTGTGTCCAAGCAAGAGGTGTTTTAGAAGCTGAAATTCATGGTAAAAAAAGGTCCACTTCTACATATATTTGTGAAACCTATATACCAGGTATGAATGTGAGATTCATTTAATGTCCAGGCAATAAGTTATACTGTCTTTTTAACACAAATCTTGATAATGTGATAGTTTATTTCATCAAGTTTTCGCGAGTGCAAAAATATGAAAGAGGGAGATAGAGAAAGATGACAATATGCTAGTTGCCAGGCCAGCTTATATTTGTAAACAGGAAGTATTCTCAAATATTTCTCAAGGCCAACAGAGGGGCCAATGAATGGGTAAGACTTTTATAGAGATAAGTTGACCTTCTCTTTCCATTGGGACCAGCCGTCCGGCTGGCTCAGTCGATAATGTCACTGCTTCCCAATCTTGCAGTCTCGCGTTCAATCCCCGCTCAGATTGAAAAGTTTTTCTGAGACATAGCCGGCGGTTACTGTCTCCCCATGAGCAAGGGAGATGGGTAATAGTCTCTGGTTGATTAAAGAAGTGTCAAGCGCTTGAGAATCCTCGAAGGAGGAGATACGGGCGCTATATAAATAACCAGACGATTATTATTATTATTATTACAGATATTGCTGTAGGACTATGTTCAATGAGCGAAAGTCCATGCTTGAACGGTAAAGCCATCTATAAGATAACTGCAATGAAGGTGTTACCCTAACCAAAGCTAACTAACTGATAATGAAGGCGGACGGTGTAATGTTCTTAAATCAATAACACTAGTTCATCAGAAACCTCAATTATATTATGTAAAATAAAATCTACGAATCACAGGCTAATAGAAACACATGAGAGGATTGTCAAGGAGAAGTGATAGTATAATACAGTTTTATGCAAGGTTTTTGGAAAACTATTAGCTTTGACTGTGCAGTATTAATTATATTCTTATATTATTGTTTTCATCAAGCACCTTTGATGCCTTTATTCTTAAACAGTTATTCAGATTATCATTCCTATTTCTAAATGTAACGTCATATATCCAGTTAATTTCTTTATTGACGGCGCTAAGAAGGGAAAGAGTTGTTTAAGAATACACACTTTTGTCTCTTCTGGTTAACATTTGGCCTCCTTATTCAGTTCAGGAAAGATACTTCCTAATTAAGGGTCTTAAAACTGCTTCAAATCACCCTTCAATTATCTTGTAATTAGACACATTAAGGACATTTCCCTCGTGAACAAATGGGTAACCATAGAATATTGGGTAAAACTTGAATCACATTGTTGTTTCAAGCCCAAGTGATAGGATTTATAGAGCAAAAGAATTGTAACGTTTCTATAGATATTATATGATAAATCAAAATAAGGAACATTGACCAAACAACCCAAGCACACCAGACACACTTAAACCTCGCGTGATGGCACCACTGTCTTCAAATGAGTTATTTATCTCTAACTTTGGTAGAGATGACCTTGTTGTCTTCATTGTCTTCGAAACATAATTTCTCTAGTAATTTTTTCACCATATTCTTCCACACAAGACACAAGTACCCCTTACTCTTCAATAACACTCATATAAATACTCCCTCTGCTCTCAGTAAATTCGGGATTTCTGTTTGCGTGATATCTTGCTAAATATAGCTTCTCAGAAGTTAGATGTGGTCAGTCGGTTAAGGGGGTTCTTCTCCTTGCATTTTCAGGTTCTGTACAGGAGTATAATACGCCCATGCATCAAGCACTGTTTACGTGTGTGATGTACTTCAACACATATAACTCGTTTTAAAAGGGTTGGGTCAAAAATATTGCAGGAATATACTTTTAAAACAATAATATAGATCTCTACATTCAATATTTAACACATTTTCTGCAGTAAGACGCAAATCCTAGTTCAGGCAAATGATATTCCGATCATCGACTGGCTTTATCAACGAGTCCCCTTTTCATCTCTCTCCGTTCCTTCCTGACCCTACTTCCTCCTACTTCTTATTCATTCATTCCTTACTCGACTTCACTTTTCATCCTCCCCTTCACTCCTTCCTTACTCCCTTTCCTCCTCTTCTATTTTGTTTTTCATTTTTCATCAACTTCTTCATTTCTTCCGTACTCCACTTTCTTCTCCCTCCCATATGTTCATTTCTTCCTTGTCCCACTTTCTTCCTCCTCTTCCCTTTCCATTCCTTCCTTACACCTTGTTTATCCTTCATTCCTTCTTCTCGCAATCCTTCCTTCCTCTTCGTAGACTCTTCTCCTACTTCATTTCATCCACACTCTCCTCTCTTTTTTCCTCCTGCGTACGTTAATCTCCTCACTCTCTCCTTCTTCGTTCCTTCCTCCCCCTATTTTCATCCTTCGCCCTCCTTTCCTAGTTCTTCGGTACTTCCTATTCCTACTCCCTTCCTCATCCTTGATTTATTATTTCTCCTCTAAATCCTTCTCACATTTCTTCATTTTATTCCGTTACTGTCTAGATATGTGTACCATATTTTATTATATATTTGAACTTCCACAACCATTTTTGTATAATAATATTAGACATATCATCTACTTCTGAATTAAAATAATTTGACTAGATATATCCCTGTTAAACTATATTAGGTGCCTTTTAAGAGAACTTGCATGCTCTCAAAAGGCGCAGATTGGACAAATAATAAACTGGTCTTTGTAAAATAAAACAACAACGTAACAATTTGGTTGAATATACTTGATAAATCAACTCCTCCTTCATCTTTTTATCTTTCATTTCCCTGTTTACATTCCTCGCTCTTTGTCTGATCTTACTCCATTCTCCTCTAATCCTTCTCCCTCTCTCTTTCCACTTTCCTCTTATTGTTCTGTTGCTTCTTCCCTCATGTTCCAATCTCTCCTTCTCCCTTTCCTCTCGCTTTTCTGTTCCTTCCTCTCTCCATTCCCTTCTCCCTCCTCATCTTCTCGTCCTCCCTCTACTCTCACTTCTGTCCTCCTCTCCTTACCATCATCAGAGCCCTCCTCAATTACATAGCCTAGCTAATTTCACCTATCTGGCACCTTCTCTTCCCTCTCTCCAGCTTCACCCCCTCCTTTCGTCTTCCCCTCCTCCTCCTGGTGGAATAAAGATATTTCAGACTGTCTGCTTGCTAAAAATTTTGCTAATGATAGATTAAAATCCTCACAAAATGACGAAGAACGGGTGAAATTTGTAGAGCTACGACGCAAAGCCAAAAAGTTAATTAAGCAAAGTAAAAAGACCCTGGAGTTACATGTTGCGAATCAAAGTAAAACAAACCCGAAAGAATTATATAGTTATATCAGAAAGAAAAAAGTAGTTACTTCAACTGTTGGACCGTTAGTCGATGAAAATGGAGAATACACCAAAGACGAAGTACAAATGAGTAATGCCCTCAATACCTTCTTTGCATCAGTTTTTACAACCGAAGACCTCAGTGATATCCCTACACCATCGCCGATTCAGATTGATAATTCAGATGTTCTAAGCAATATCACCGTTACAGAGAGAGAAGTATTGAATTGTTTAGATAAACTCAAGGTAAATAAAACGCCTGGACCTGATACAATCTCGCCTAGAGTTCTAAAGGAAGCTAAGGATGAGCTCTCCAAACCACTGACATTGCTATTCAATGAATCCTTGCAGTATGGGACTATGCCTGATCAGTGGAAGCTAGCCAACGTAACACCGATATTCAAAAAAGGCAGCAAATCCCTACCCAGTAACTATCGTCCAATTAGCTTAACCTCAATTGTATGTAAAATGCTAGAAACGGTCATAAGAGACAGACTCGTAAATCACTTAGAGGCAAATAACTTACTTAAAGATACTCAACACGGCTTTCGTAAAAATCGTTCCTGTTTAATAAACCTCTTAGACTTCTTCCACGATATCCTCAACCTCTACGATGAGAGTAAAGCTGTAGATATTATATACCTTGATTTTCAAAAGGCCTTTGACAAAGTTCCCCACAAACGTTTACTGCTAAAACTAAAAGCACATGGAATACAAGACGGTGTGTTGAAATGGATAGAAAATTGGCTCAGCGACAGAAAGCAAAGAGTAGTCATAAACGGTAAGGCATATAAATGGACCAATGTAAGTAGCGGGGTACCCCAGGGATTGGTACTAGGACCAATTCTGTTTCTAATATACATCAACGACATAGATGAGGGTCTCACCTGTACAATCTCAAAATTTGCTGAAGATACAAAAATTGCAAATAGCGTACTCTCAAAAGAACAAGTTGACGATATGCAACACAATCTAGATAAATTGTCATGTTGGGCCCAAATTTGGCAAATGAGTTTCAATGCGGATAAAATTATGTAAAGTACTACATATCGGATACCTAAATGAGAAAGCAAACTATTCGATGAATGGCACTCAGCTTAAGAATGTAAACAGAGAAACCGATCTGGGAGTAACAATATCGAGTAACCTAAAACCGAGTCAACAATGTTCAGAAGTTGTTAAGAAGGCAAACAAATAATTGGCTTTATAGGCAGGTCATTTGAGCATAAATCCAAAGAAGTTATCCTAACCCTTTACAATTCCTTAGTCCGCCCTCTTCTGGAATACTGCGTTCAATCCTGGTGCCCTTATTACCAAAAAGATATAAACAAGCTAGAACGAGTTCAACGTAGAGTTACCAAAATGATACCTAGCCTAAAGAACAAACCATACGAAGAGCGTCTTAGAGAATTAAATCTATTTCCTTTAACCCAGCGCAGATTAAGAGGTGACTTAATTCAAGTGTTCAAAATCATCAAAGGCATCGACAATATGAACTGTAGTAAGTACTTCACTATCGACCAATCTACAGTAATTACACGCGGGGAAACGGTTGCAAAATTATTGGTAAATCTTTTAACTCACACGAATCTAAGAATTTCTTCTTCAATCGAGTTGTCAACTTGTGGAATGGGCTTCCCCGAGACGTTATAGACTGCAGCACCGTTGATTCATTTAAACTCCGCTTAGACAAATATCTCGCATCAAACCCGCGACTGACTGCGTTTGTAAATGAATAACTTTATTTTATCCCCCCCTCAGTTACTAACCCCTCTGTCCCCTACTAACTTCCTAATCCTGCCACGGACATTAGTTCCAGGGCAGTAGTTCCCTTTCCAATGTTCCCTTACCCACTCTAAACCACTGTTTGGACACTTGATCCTCAGTGTTTTGGAGGACAAGCAGCCTAGAAGGGTCACTAGACCTGTTGTTGCTTGATTTCCTTTGTACTCCTTTGTACTCCTCTTCCCTCGTCAATTACACCCCATCACTTCACTTACCAGGCCCCTTATATCATTGATTTACTCTCTCCACTAACAACACGGCTTTTACCAATTACCTCTATCTAATCCAAGGATGATAATTATATATACTGTATATACAGTATATTTTATCCACCCTGTTGTGTCCCATTTAGCTTTGCCGATTATAAGACCCCCCCCCCCATTCAAGTACCGATGTTAATCCTCGCGAGCGATAGCGTGCCTGCAATTTAAGAAAAACCGGCCTTCGGCCAAGATATTTTTCTACCGATATATATAAATGTTTTAGCTTTGTTTTTCCTCCTTCTCATTCTCCTCTTATCTTTGTTGTCGTCTCTCTCCCTCCTCCATTACCCCCTCACTGAACTATCCCACACCTACACTCACTCATGTTCTCTCTCTGCCCACTACCAACACCGCCTTACCAATTACACTCCAGTCACACCATCACTTATAAACCTCTCAGTATTCCAGGACGCTTTATCACTCTATTCTGGATAACATATGACGATATAACTCATGTTTGGCAGACTCTAGAAATGAAAGGGGTATAGTCCATCACAATTTACCCTTTGACTCCCACAATTCCCTCCTACACTGAATATACTCGCCAACTATTAGCCAAAATAAACGACTGGAAGGAATCATCATATCTTTGAAAGGGTTAACTGTGAATATACTCGGAGGTACAACATACGAGTCTAGAGTGTATGCCTGTGTGTGTTTCATTCATTCACCTACGATCTTGAGGATCCTTGAGGATCTCCCGCCAGCTATTACCATCCCGGAAGAGAGCTTAGAGATCATATTGTCCGATCTATGAGTAGCTGAGACCTTTTTCACACACCTCACACCCGGGCAGCGAGGTCACAACTCCTCGAATTAGGACCTACGTCTGGTACCTACTCACTTCTAGGTGAACAGAGGCTACAACGTGAAAGGAGACAAACCCAAATTGTCTCCACCCGGCCGAGGATTCCAACCCCAGACCTATAGATTGCGAGTCGAGAGCGCTACCACTACGCTACCGGGCCGTGTGTTAGTGTGTGTGTCTGTGTGTGTGTGTGTGTGTGTGTGTGTGTGTGTCATGAGTTTACAGTCGTAAGTCACTCCCATCTGGTGGCTCTTTAATTATTGTTCACCCACACCAATCACTCTTCATCCACACCAATCACTCTTCATCCACACCAATCACTCTTCATCCACACCAATCACTCTTCACCCACACCAATCACTCTTCACCCACACCAATCACTCCTTCACCAATACCAATCATTCCTTCACCCACACCAATCACTCTTCACCCACACCAATCACTCTTCATCCACACCAATCACTCTTCATCCACACCAATCACTCTTCACCCACACCAATCACTCCTTCACCCACACCAATCACTCTTCATCCACACCAATCACTCTTCATCCACACCAATCACTCTTCACCCACACCAATCACTCCTTCACCCACACCAATCACTCTTCATCCACACCAATCACTCTTTCACCAATACCAATCACTCCTTCACCCACACCAATCACTCTTTCACCAATACCAATCACTCTTCATCCACACCAATCACTCCTTCACCCAGACCAATCACTCCTTCACCAATATCAATCACTCCTTCACCCACACCAATCACTCCTTCACCCACACCAATCACTCCTTCACCCACACCAATCACTCCTTAACCCACACCAATCACTCCTTAACCCACACCAATCACTCCTTAACCCACACCAATCACTCCTTCACCCACACCAATCACCCCTTCACCCACACCAATCACTCCTTCACCCACACCAATCACTCCTTAACCCACATCAATCACTCCTTAACCCACACCAATCACTCCTTAACCCACACCAATCACTCCTTCACCCACACCAATCACTCCTTCACCCACACCAATCACTCCTTCACCCACACCAATCACTCCTTAACCCACACCAATCACTCCTTAACCCACACCAATCACTCCTTAACCCACACCAATCACTCCTTCACCCACACCAATCACTCCTTCACCCACACCAATCACTCCTTCACCAACACTAATCACTCCTTAACCCACACCAATCACTCCTTAACCCACACCAATCATCCCAATCTATCTCCACCCAAACAAACCTTTCGTAACTGTTTCCCCAATATATCTAAATCCATTCTAGTCTCTTTGCACCCAAACCGGTCACTATTAAATCAACCCCTTCACAAATTATACACAGTTCCTTACAATCCCTTCTTCACAATCCCTCCACACTCCCTCTCTCCTCTCCACTCTGATTGCCCAGATTTCTTCCTCTAGCAGCTTCCCTTCAAACCTACCGTCAGCACAACTTTCTTCAATCAGGCCCCGATCGCTCTTTACCAACGCATATCTTTCCATTCCCTCTTAATACTTTTCCCCTCTTACTCATTCGTGTTTATCTTTCCTCTTTCTCCTCTTTCTTCTACTTCTTTCCCATCATGGCATATTCCATTTTTCGTCCCTCCCTTTTCCTTCCTTGCGTTTGCCTACTCTCTCTCTTTTCTTAATATTCTCTCTCCGTTACCCCTCATTTCCCCAACAATCTCCTCAACCTTGTCATCCACTACCTTCCCTTTCCTTACCCTATCCTCTCCACATCCCACCCCACCCTCCTCCTCCACCCAACCACTCCCAACTCTTCCCATCCCATCTCTCCCCTCCCTTCACCCTTCCTTCCCAACCCCTCCCCTTCTCTTCCTACCTCTCCTTCCACCCCACTCTCTATTGAATTTGAATTTGACACCTTATTGAAATGGTATGAAGCGATTAGGCTGTGTCCACACACGCATATACAGAATCTCAAAGGGAGGAAAGATGCTTATGACACCTCACCCTACTCGAAATGTATAAATATATGATAAGAGATGACATGTGAAAGCTTATAGAAAATTAGCTCTTTAATTCAGCCGGAGGGAGCGCGGCAAAAGGATAGGTGGGCGAGGGAAATGCTAAGAAAGGGATGAAGGAGAGAGGAAAGGAAGGAGAGAGAAATTAAAGGTATAGGAACTGAAGGAGATAAAATGAAAGCTATGATTAATAGAAGAATGAAGAAGAGTAAATTAAGAAGAGAGCAATGAAGAAAAGGTTAAGTGAAAGAGATAAAAGAAGGAGAGGAAATGAAGAAGAGAAGAATGAGAGCTACATGAAGGAAAGAAGATATGTCAGTCAAAATATTACCAACCCCCCAAGTGACTTACAAGTACATTTTGTTTAATGAAATCAATGACAGTAATTAATACATGTGGTACTCCCAGGATTCGAACCTAGGACACTCAGACAGAAACCTAGCGGATTACGCGGACTAACCATTACGCTACCAAGATAATTAAAGGTTAAGCATAAGCTCATGACAGTATCCATTCTCGAACACTGAATTTTAAACTAAGCATGTACAGTACTTACGCCCCACTGCACTATGATAACCCAATGATTACACGAGTGGAAGGGGTAATTGATTGGGACTATACCACAATGGAAAAGGTGAGACATGAGCAAGTATAGTAAGTAGATGGATTTAGATGAATGACGAATAAATAGAAGGGAAGGGAGGGCGGGGGTTGCTGGCAAAGGAGAGACAAAAGGATGTAGCGATAGGTGGGCGACTTGTTGGCTAAGTGGTTAGAGTGAGCAGTACATGGACCGGCAAAGGTAGGTCTGTAGTGTGGCAGACGATTGAATCCCCTCTGGGCCGGTGAGGTTTATCGGGTCTACACTAACATGATACCACCTATTAAACAACAATATTTACACAAATAGAAAAATAAACACAGATAATTTTAACCATACCACCGATACTAGTAGCCTACCACCACAATCTTCTGTATCACCTCCTGTAACATGTGTATGCCAAAACGCTGAGGTTGATCCAACTAACCTTCATCACCTTCTCCTTAGCGATATGTAAATAATACTAATTCTGAGAGTGAGGGTTTGAGTCTAGGTGGTGAGACAGTGAAGCACTGGAGCGAAGCAATTTCAGAGATGTGGCTGCTTCGAGCCATGGGTGCACCCGTGCATCTTGCGAAGGCAATATATCGGGAGCTGGTTGTATCCCAAAGTACTTCACATGTCTCACTCCCTGGAACAATACCTCACGGGTTTCGCCGTTCAATGTACGGTTGAATGTTCAGGCTCTCAGCCTATGCCCGAGAGGGAGTAGTTGGAATATAGAGAAGAAAAACAAATATGAGAAAGATGACGGTGCATAGGAAAATGAGATAGATAGGAATGGAAAAGATATGAGAGTTTTGTAAGGGTAGGTATACGATATTGAAATAGCCAGGAGAGGATGAGAGAAACGTATAAGAAAGTTTGAAGAGAAAATAACAGCGATAGGGATAATAATATTGGAATAACTATGAAAGGAGAAAATAGATAAACTGGAAAGCTTTAAGGTACAGAAATGTAGATAAAGAGTGATGAAAGAATAGAGGAATAAACTATATACGAATATACATAAACAGGAATAAAGATAAGAAGAAGAGAACAAATACAAAAGACAAATAAATAATCAAAATGATAAAATATGAGAGGCAAAAGCGCAAAAGATTAACGGGACTGGAAAGAAGGAGAGGGAAAGAGGAGAGGGAGAGGAAAAGAGGGGGTGAGAGGAAAATAGAGGGAGAGAAAAAAGGGAAGAAGGGAAACGGAACAGGGAAGAAGGGGAGAGGAAATTAAAGATGAGAAGAGAAAATTAAAGAAGGGAGGGAGAGGAAAGGAAAATGAGAGGAGAAAGACGAGAGGAGAAGAAAGAAAGGGGAGAATATTAAATGTAAGAGGAAGGATGGCAATGAAGAAATGGAAGGGGTGGAAAGGAAGTAAGGAGGAGTGAAAGACGAGGGGAGGAGGTGGAGAAGAGAAAGAGAGAGAGAGAGAGAGAGAGGCGGGGGGAGAGGAAGAATGTAAGAGGGGAAGAGGATGAGAATAGAGAAGAGGGGAAAAATAAAGAGAAGAAAGGAAGAAAGCTAGTGTAAGAGGAGAGGGAGAAAGGGATAGGTATCGTCACAGCTTCAGGAGAGAAGGGAAGATGTGAAGAGAAGAGGGGATGTGGAAGAGTGTCAGAGGATGGGAGGAAGAGAAGAAAATAAAGGATGGAAGAGGAAGAGAAGGGGAGGAGGGCAGGGATAGGTATCATCAGGACAGCTTCAGGAGAGGATCCCTGAGGTGAATGGTGTTTCATTAGCATTGAGAGAGGGAGAGTGCCTGGCTAGGGAGGGGGAGAGAAGGAGGAAGGCAGGCAGGAAGGGAGGGAGGAGTGTGGAGAGAGGGAGGGAGAAGGAGTGGGGAGAGGGAAGAGCGGAGAGAGGGAAGAATGGGAGGGAAGAACGGGGAGAGAGTGAGGGGGAAAGTAAGATGGAAAGAGGATAGTAGAGAGTGTGAGAAGGAGAGACGTGTAGGAGGAAGTGAGTGTGCCATAGGAGGAGGAAGGAAGGTGAGATATGAGGGAGGAGGAAAAGATGGAGGGAACCTTGGAGTATGGAGTGGTGTGAGAGGGAAGGAGGGAGAGAGAGAGAGAGAGAGAGAGAGAGAGAGAGAGAGAGAGAGAGAGAGAGAGAGAGAGAGAGAGAGAGAGAGAGAGAGAGATGACAAACAATACTGGACAGAAGAAAGAAGTTCTAGACAAAGAACAAGAACAAAACTAGCACCAAGCCGCAAGCAGGATATAATAAAGCGCAGGGGAAAAGTGTGGAATAAAGAAAATATGATGCAGGAGGAAATGTGGGTCAAATTCAAGTCAACAGAATATTATTATATAAGAACAATAGCCAGGATAAGCAGGACATTGGTTAGGAATCCCAGTTGCCAGAAAGTAAGGTAGGAATAGAGTAAGACAAAATGAGGAAACGGTGTAGGAGAAAAACATAGTACGAGCTAGTATATACAGTAGACATAGTAAAACAAAAGAGTATTATTTATTTTTTAGGAATGAGTGCACAACAAAATAATATGAAAACAAATAAGACAAGTACCTATAAATCATTAGGCAAAACCAAAATATGAACAACATGAGGACAACTGCCTAGCAAATTGTGAGTGAAGAGAAAAAGAGGAAATTGAAAAAAAGGAAGGAAAGGAGAACTGCCTAGGGAAGACTGAAAAATTGAAAAAAAAAAAAAAAAAAAAAATGAAACCGGCTGTAAAAGAGCGTGGAAAATTGGCAGTAAGGGGTATACAAAAGTGGAAGTGCATGAAGATGGGTGGCAGGCGACGTCCTTGCATAATAATGACGCTTATGGCACTCGGAAAATGATAAATACATAGTTGATATATGGAAACAGACAGAGAGGTAGTAAGAAATATAAAGACATATATATATATATATATAATTATATAGATGGGTAGATAGTAATATAGATAAGTAGATAAATAGATTGTTAATAAGAATAGGAAATGGGTTAGGCGAGAAGAAACAGAACATGACGACAAAGGGTATGCAAGAGCGCGAGTGCCTGAAGATGGGTGGAGGGCGACGCGGCAGCATACTAATGACATATAACAAGCGGGCAGTGATAGATACATACCAGATAGAGCGCGAGTGCCTGAAGATGGGTGGAGGGCGACGCGGCAGCATACTAATGACATATAACAAGCGGGCAGTGATAGATACATACCAGATAGAGCGCGAGTGCCTGAAGATGGGTGGAGGGCGACGCGGCAGCATACTAATGACATATAACAAGCGGGCAGTGATAGATACATACCAGATAGAGCGCGAGTGCCTGAAGATGGGTGGAGGGCGACGCGGCAGCATACTAATGACATATAACAAGCGGGCAGTGATAGATACATACCAGATAGAGCGCGAGTGCCTGAAGATGGGTGGAGGGCGACGCGGCAGCATACTAATGACATATAACAAGCGGGCAGTGATAGATACATACCAGATAGAGCGCGAGTGCCTGAAGATGGGTGGAGGGCGACGCGGCAGCATACTAATGACATATAACAAGCGGGCAGTGATAGATACATACCAGATAGAGCGCGAGTGCCTGAAGATGGGTGGAGGGCGACGCGGCAGCATACTAATGACATATAACAAGCGGGCAGTGATAGATACATACCAGATAGAGCGCGAGTGCCTGAAGATGGGTGGAGGGCGACGCGGCAGCATACTAATGACATATAACAAGCGGGCAGTGATAGATACATACCAGATAGATAGATAGATGGACAGACACTATGTACAGTCAAGAGCATAAATGGTGACGCACCTACTTGAATCAGTATCGCAGGCAAGCGAGACAATACACACGCTTCATAACTTGGCTTTAGAGGTTTAAAGATTCGAATTGTTGTAACCTTATATATGCTGAGGACTGTACATGCTTTAGATTGTTACTAAATATATATATAGACAAATAGATAGGCAGTATATAGATAGATAAATAGTTGTTAAGCTACTGCTCTAAAGAGTTATTTCACGGATAAGTAGACATAAAGACAGATGTATACTATAGAGAGATGGATATATGGATAGATAGCCAATGTGAGCTAGTATGTGCCTAAAGATGGATAGAGGGAGTTGTGGCACCGTACAAACTATTTACAAAACATGGGGTACAAAGTAATATGATAGGTAGATAGCCGGATAGATACATATATATACTTAATAGCTAGACAGATATGAACAAAGTAAAGACAAAACATAAAAGCAGAATTATAGATAGGTATACACATAGATAGACAGGTAGATAGATAGATAGATAGGTAGGTAGACATACAGGTAAAAAGAAAGATAAGTATTATTAGATCTTGTAGTGTTAAATTAATAGTAGATGCCATCACGACTTATATACCCATAGCATTAAGGTAAATATAACAATAAGCCCAAAACCAAGCCAAACATTTATTTAAGACATCTTTGTACGAACAATTATTTTGAAATACAGGAACTGGAACTGGAGTCATAGTCTATGAGTCAGTGAATATAGTTAAGTCTTGACCTTCAGGACCAGTTACAAGTGTGGTGTGTCGTTGCCTAAGTCACGTATAGGTGAGGAGTAGAGCTCGCTAATGAATAAATGTAAGTGTATTGCTAGCACTATTGCCTGGGCCCCATATAGCTGGAAGACAAGAGTGAGTCAACTGTGAATTTTGTCTTCTATCAATTTGGTTCTCAGCCCCTCTGTGACATACAACCAATCAGGAGATGTCCTTTAAGGGGAGGTTTTTAGTTGATTCCCTAGACTTCCATCAAACTTAAAATTACTCCCCCTAGACCCCCTTTCAAGATAAATTTGTACATTTTTCGGTAGAAAAATGTCCCGGCCGAAGGCCGATTCCCCTTAAATTACAGGCTCGCTTCGCTCGCCAGGAAAAAATCGACACCTAAATGGCACGAATGGTCTTAAATTTGACAGAAATGGGGCGAGGGTTTTTTAAATCGCCAAACTAATGGGGCGAACGTCTTAAAATCTCAAAAGCAATGGGGCTAAACATGAGGGAGAAAGGGGTCCAGAAAAAAATCCTCCAGGTGGAAATCTCCCCGACTTAGTGTGGTAAGGCGTGACCTAATTCTGGATTAATCCGTCTTGCCTAGGTAACCGAACTACTGTATGCAGCTATGGTGTATGATCTATGATTTATAATGTATGTTGGCGCAATGTATGATCAATGATTTATAATGTATGTTGGCGCAATGTATGATCTATGATTTATAATGTATGTTGGCGCAATGTATGATCTATGATTTATAATGTATGTTAGCGCAATGTATGATCTATGATTTATAATGTATGTTGGCGCAATGTATGATCTATGATTTATAATGTATGTTGGCGCAATGTATGATCTATGATTTATAATGTATGTTGGCGCAATGTATGATCTATGATTTATAATGTATGTTGGCGCACTGTATGATCTATGATTTATAATGTATGTTGGCGCAATGTATGATCTATGATTTATAATGTATGTTGGCGCAATGTATGATCTATGATTTATAATGTATGTTGGCGCAATGTGATCTATGATTTATAATGTATGTTGGCGCAATGTATGATCTATGATTTATAATGTATGTTGGCGCAATGTATGATCTATGATTTATAATGTATGTTGGCGCAATGTATGATCTATGATTTATAATGTATGTTGGCGCAATGTATGATCTATGATTTATAATGTATGTTGGCGCAATGTATGATCTATGATTTATAATGTATGTTGGCGCAATGTATGATCTATGATTTATAATGTATGTTGGCGCAATGTATGATCTATGATTTATAATGTATGTTGGCGCACTGTATGATCTATGATTTATAATGTATGTTGGCGCACTGTATGATCTATGATTTATAATGTATGTTGGCGCACTGTATAGCTGAGGAGATGTGGGTCAGAGCTGTTATTATTGAATCTGATGTTGAGGGTAATGTGTGAACACCTGATTTCTATAACTCACCTCTAATGCCAAACTACTGAGAGTTGTGTACAGAGTCTGTCTGAAATGCCTGTGTCATATAGCAATTATATTGTAATATACTATCTAAACACTATCTAAATCGAGTATTGATAATATTCATCTATATGATTCTAAGTACAGTATAATGTATAACATGCTCCTTCTTCAGGAATTTGCTTCCTATGTAAATATACCTAAATGAATAACCATGTAGGAGTCAAATTATCCAAGGAATACATGAATATACGATTAGTAAAATAATAAATTGGTTAGTCAGTTAGTTAGTTAGTGGCATGGTTTGTATGTGTGTTACATACAACAAATATCTGACATACATATGTGTACATATACATTTGAATAAATATATACAAAATAGTATTATTTAAAAATTAGAACATATATCACAATGGCATATCACAATGATATATATATATATATATATATATATATATATATATATATATATATATATATAATTTATATATATAGTATATATATACTGTATATATATATATTTATATATATATATATATATATATATATATATATATATATATATATATATATATATAATTATATAATGAACATCCAGTGGTTTTTCTTCTAATTGTGTTATCTATCTTTTTCTCATTCTTGTATTTCTATACTTTTGTCTAATTCTTTTGTTATTTACCTTTTTTAATGCTTGTGTTATTTAACTTTTCTAATTCTTGTTTATACATTTGTCTAATGTTTGTGCTATTTACCCTTTTTGAATGCTTGTGTTATCTACCATTGTCTAATTCTTGTGTTATTCTTCTTTTGTTTTTCTTTTCTATTTCTTGCTTAGCTTTTATGATATGATATCACCTGTATTTATTCCCTTGCACATTTATAATTGTATGCCGTTTCAACATAATCATGTGTACTCCCTTATTAATTTATCCTATGTTTCCTATCCGTTTCCCATTCTTGTATTTCCATAACTATAGCATGTTCCAACTGGTATTTCCATAACTATAGCATGTTCCAACTGGTATTTCCATAACTATAGCATGTTCCAACTGGTATTTCCATAACTATAGCATGTTCCAACTGGTATTTGTGCAATTCTCGTACGTCTTGGGTTTCATTATCTATGTGTACTATTTTTGAAGTGTGCTACATTTTCAGCATTTACTTATTACCGTGTGTATTCAACTTATTACTAATGTTCACTTGTGTTGCGCAAAACAAAGAAATATATATATATATACAGGGTGATTCAGTAACCCTTTTCATAAATTTAATGGCAAATTCGGGAGACAAAAATAAGACTAATTTACTCTATTAGTAGGGTGAGTCTTTGATATGATGGAGATATTACACCTTTAAAGTTATCGATAGATAGAAGAAGAAAAAAATCTAAGGAGTGAGAATGAAAATGTCGTTGCTAACTGGCAGGGTAGCGTAACCAAGACTTGGTATCAAAATGGCTGCATACGGTAGCTGGATGCAGTTCGTTTCGCAATTTACAAAGGTACATTACTACTGTATTTGTATTATCATCATCATTATTATTAATAATCATTGTATTAGTAGTAGTAGTAGCAAGGGGAGAAGCAAGCGGCGGAGGATAAGTAAGAGGAAGAGGAGGAATAAGTGGTGGAGGAGGAGGAGGGATCTTCCTGCCGACTTTGAGCTTTGGTACTCCGCTCGTCTTAATGAATCTTGAATCAATCTGTACATGAATCTAAAGGTGTAATATCTCCATCATATCAAAGACTCGCCCTAAGGGTCATAGAGTAAATTAGTCTTATTTTTGTCTCCCGAATTTGCCATTAAATTTATGAAAAGGGTTACTGAATCACCCTGTATATACAGTAAATATATTCTTCAGAGATATATATTGTTTTCAACACGTGTCCTGTAAAGGGATATCCAGACGTCCTAACACTAATGACCAATTCCAACAAATATGTATGTTAGATGTGAACCTTGGGAAAAATATATTACTTGTGAAAAGTACCTGTAGTAATTTATTATACTTGTTTATGACGTATGTTCTTACACATGAAAGTCTAGGGTCGTCGGAAGACACTTTCAACTGTCGTAAGAAAAGAACAATAATTTTGTGAAAAGTGACTTCTCTGAATAAGTGGTGATCAGTGAGACTTATCTACATAATACAGGAAGTGTGTTGGCTATCGTGTGGTAACGGTTATTCGCGCTCTAATAACTCGTAGTACTACTACCAATTGTAGTAAATTTCGTGGTTCATAAACCAAAACAAATATATAAAGTATATTGTGAATTTACTGTGAACAAAATCGGTGTTTTCAAGTTGCATAATATATGTATATATATATTATATATATATATATATATTATATATATATATATTTTTGAATATATGCTTTATACTCGTATACAACTTATTATGATGCCCATGTGTATCAATGACTAAAGTCTTCCACGTTCACAGGGCATATCTCTACCAGAAGGTTGTATTAGCAGGACCCGAATCACTAATTGGACCTAATTGATTGCCGGAAATATCTGTCTTACATTGTTAATAGATAGCCTGTAAATTCTGGGTGAATGTAGAACATATCATTTTGTAACCATTAGAGGCTGAATTATGTGTACATTTTGTCGTTTAAGTTAATTGAAATTTATCCTTCAACAATCATTCCGAGTAAAACCTCCAAATAAAATGTAAAACTTAGTTCGTAAAATACAGAAATTGTATTTCGAAATTTATAATTCGTAGGAAGTGTATATCGCATCTCATAATAAAGATTTGGTAAGCCAATATTTTCTAAAGTGTAAAATATGCGCTTAAATTCTGTACGTAAATGCTATGCGTTGATTCTTAACATTTATTCTGAGCGTAATTATAGAGCGCAAATTCTGTGTATAAAATATAATATATCATCCATAGATTGTGACATGTAAACTGGTATATCACTGTGTATATTTGTTTATAAAATATAGAAGTGGCCAACATCGCAGTTTGTAAAATCTTATTTCTATAGTTTACAATCCGCGGTGATTTCCCTCTTACATCCAATTTAGATTACACATCACCTCTGCCAACATAATTATTACTGTTGGTCTATTATATTATAATATATACTATTAGTATATGCCGCCACCAATCATATACCTATATAATTAATAATGAGAATCATATAATACACTATCTAAACCTATACTAAAGTAATGATCAAAATCCTTTATACAATTATTAGGATAGTGTATAACAATAAAGTTAATGTACATAGATAAATGAAGACAATAATATATATACTATATATATATATATATATATATATATATATAAATATATATAATATATATTTATAATATATATATATATATATATATATATATAGATAGATAGATAGATAGATAGATAGATAGATAGATAGATAGATAAATAGATTGATAAATATATAGATAGATAGATTGATAGATAAATATATAGATATATAGATAGATAGATATGCAAATTGTGCCTGAGGACGTGTAGCAGGAACCAAGGAAGCATACTAATGAGGTTTACAATATGCTGCATAACGGAAAATGCACGCGTAAACAGATAACAACAACAAATATAGATAGATAGATTGATAGATAGATAGATAGATAGATGCGTGGATAGATATATTGATGGATAGAGAGAGAGAGAGAGCTTAAGGGGAGATGGGTCGTTTTTCTTGTCCCCCTTCTTCCTCATGTTTAGCCCCATTGGTTTTCAGATTTAAGACGCTCGCACCATAGGTTTGTCGCTTTTAATACCTTTCGTCCCATTTATATATTAATATCAAGACCTTTCGTGCTATCTAGGTGTCGGTTTTTCCCTGGCGAGCGATAACGAGCCTGTAATTTTAAGAAAAACCGGCCTTCGGCCGGGAATTTTTTCTATCAAAAAATGTACACATTTATCTTGAAGGGGCGTCCAGGGAGTGCTTTCTTAAGCTTGATGAAGGTCTAGCGAGGAAACTAAACAATACATTAATATATATATATATATATATATATATATATATATATATATATATATATATATATATACATATATATATATACCGGTATATATATATATAATTATATATATTATTATATATATATATTATATATATACTGTATATATATGCGTATACTGTATATATATATATATATAAATAGATCCCCAAAATAGCCACTGTCCCCTTAATGAGAAAGCCTGAGGGTCACATACAGTTTCCCCCACACATAAACTGTTATTGTTGTGAGAAAAGGTGGGTGGAGGGGATATATTGAAGGAGATATGAAGGAAAAGGAAAGAAGTGGAGTGCCAAATCAATCACATCGGTTCAAATATATAGTAATAGTCCAGTTTGACCTAACCTAACTTAACAGTATTGGTTGAATTGGCACTGGGTAGGAGCTATTGATTGAAATTGATTATTGGTTGTGTTGTAGGGTCACCACAACAAATATATAAACATTACAAACAATACCTAACCTGAGAATCTTTAAATGCCAATCTCTGGTGTAGCATATAGTAGTTCAGTCTTACCTGAAAGAGAAAACGTAGAGTTGGTAAATATATATTTAGGTAGCTTATAAATATACATGCACCCCTCACATACTATGCACACCAATGGGCGGTCGGCCTTAAGCGACCCTCCCCTGTGAATAGAAACTAGCTAGATAATCGAATGTGTTTCCTCGGCTTGTGGAAGCATATGAGAGCGATTCACTCGCGGCGAATAGTCTGGCAATAAATAAATACATATATAAATAAATAGTTATATATATATATATATATATATATATATATATATATAGATATATATATATATATATATATATATACTGTATATATATATATATATATTTGTCACATCAATGCCAGAAACACTAAATACATTGCTATCCTATCATCATCCTTAGAGCTAGTTTAATATCACCTTCAGTCTTACGGTGGCATTTTAAGTGATTTATATTTAACATTAGACAAGTATATAAAGCTTATAAAGGACCACTAGGAATCAAAGAAACACATACTCTGCTATACCACTTCCAGTACTATATTGCTATTTAAGTTGTATTTTGTTGAACATTAAACGAGTTCATTCAGTGACAAGATCTCCCATCAATTACACGGGCAAACATTCAACAAACCTTGTATTGGTACTTTATCCCAGTAACAATATAATGTTCTTATGACAACCAGAATATAGAAGGCGAACATCATAGTGAAGGGGTTAATATAATATACTCATTACAGTAATATTGTTGTTAACATTAAACATATTAAAGACAATTATATACAGATGCATTTGTTAATATATATTTTTTTTGTATAATATTATTATTATTATTATTATTATTATTATTATTATAATTTCATTTTTTTTAATATTATTCTTATCAACAACAATGAAAAAAATAACACAAATATAGATGTTTATTTTCTTGAGCGCAAGTTTACGATAATATGCACAAGAATATGTAAATTGTGGGACACATTTACATCTCACAGAACAGTAACTCGTATAGCCTACACAGTGAAGCTCACCAGAACAACATTTGCATACACTACTATAAACACACAAACATATTGGGATGAAGGCAAACACACAGACCAACACACACAATAATAATAACACAACACTTATTAAGAAAACGCGACACACACACACATATTTATACAATTAACCTCAAAACCTCTCTCTCTCTCTCTCTCTCGAACGCCGGCTTTAGCACCGCCAACAGCTCCGCCAACAGCTCCGCATCGCCACTGAGAAAACTCGATCCTAATTTGAGTATTTCATATCCCTATTCCCTTTATTCATTGCATGAACAGTAGTTAAGTGCTTGTTTAACCTCCACATAGTTCTGTAGTTACCGTGCATGTTATTTTATTGCTTTTCTGACTGATAAACATTGTTGTTTACATTTGTTATCCTAGCTTGTAGCAGACGACGCACGCGCACCTCTAATCGACCTAGCTTTGTATGTTCTTATTAACTCTAGTAGTTATCGTATTCAGTATCCTACTGTAGCTATATATATCTGTAATTTTAGTTGTTGCTTGCATGATCTTGTAGTAACCTTTGACTGATAACTTTGTTTATCTAAATATAATCCTGCTTGACTAGCCTACAGTGACACCAGCGCCATCTGTTGATACAGTATATTAACCCCTTGTGTGCAGTTACACTTTATTCTTATATAATCTCTATTGGTGAATTGTATATTTAGTTACATATTCTATTATATATATATATATTTGTTTTGCTTTTTTAGGTAGGTTATCACCCCTGGTAGCCTACTTCTGCATATTTCATACTTTTTGTTTTTGGTTATTTTTGTTTTCGGTTAGTCTAGGCTATCATTCCTGGTGGCCTATTTTTGCGTACTTCAATTTGTAAATTTTCAGTTAGGCTATCACCGCTGGTGGCCTATTTCTGCGTACCGGTATTTCATAATTTTTGTTTTCGGTTAGTCTAGGCTATCACCTCTGGTGGCCTATTTCTGTGTACCGGTATTTCATAATTTTTGTTTTCGGTTAGGATAGGCTATAACCCCTGGTGGCCTATTTCTGTTTAAATAAAAATAAAATTGTTTTCGGTTCGGCTATCACTGCGTATTCAAATTTAATTTTGTTTTGTTTTAATTTTCGGTTAGGCTATCACCGCTGATAACCTATTTGTGCGTATTTCAACATTTTTGTTTTCGGTTAGGCCTATTTAAGTAAGTGAAGCGACCTGAAGGGAGTGAAGTGTTTTTAAAGTGAGATAAGTGTTTTTTAAAGTGAGTTTAGTGGTTTTAAAGTGAGTTTAGTGTTTTTAAAGTGAGTTAAGTGTTTTTAAGTGAGTGAAGTGATCTGAAGAAAGTGATCGTCACCATGCCTCGTGCCTGTACGAACTGCGCCGGTAGGTTTGGTGCTTCCATGTTTGCTCCTGCCGATCCACGAGTCTGCCGACTCTGCCAGCAACGAGAGGATTTGACAGCAAAATTGGATGAAGCCCACAACAAGATCAACGCCCTCACCAGGAAGCTGGAATCACTCCAAGAGTTTGTAACACTCAACGTTGGAGTATCACTAACTCCAATTGTTTCAACTCCAACATCCACCACCGCCCCAACGTCATCTGCCAACAATCCAACACCTGCAGTAGCCACTGCAGCATCTTCTGACGAACCTGAGCCGACATCAAACCAGGACAGCCGCCCTGTTCACCTTAGTCTCTCCCCCACTCCTCATGCAAGAAGCCTGCTAGCACGAACAGTACCAACCCCTCGCCCCCGTTCTAACCACTCCTCTCCCCGACCTGTACGCAGAGTCCCGCCACCACAGGTTTCCGGATTTACACCAGTGAGGAACGGTGCACGGCCAACGCAGAAAAGGTCTCATCTACCAGTCACAATGTCAAACAGATTTGAGATATTGGTAGAGATGGAAGACGAACCAGAAGAGACCAGGCTCGTTGGGGATTCCATCCTACGAGGACAGGTCGAAGAGTTCTGCGACAGAGTCCCAAATAGACGAAAAAGATTTTGCATCCCAGGAGCTGGACAGGGACGACATTGTGGAAGCCTTCGAAGATACCACAAAGGATGCAAATGAAAATACCCTTTTTGTCATCCATGCTGGTTCAAATGACATCATGCGCACCAGATCCGAAGAGTTGATGGAGAAATATCGCAAGATGATCCAGCACTACAAAAACAAGTCAAGGAATATCATCATCTCAGGCATTCTCCCCAAGATCGACTCACCTGACAAATTCTACGACAAGGCCTTCAGCACAAATAGCCGACTAATATATTTGTGTCTGAGGGAAGAAGTTGAATTCATCAACCTCTGGGACAACTTCTACAACCAGCCTACTCTGTTCCGCAAGGATGGCACTCATCTAAACCCTGTGGGTTCAGCACGCATGGGTCGTCTCCTACACGAAGCAGTCCGCAGCCATGGATCAAAAACGCCATCCGAGAAGAAGCAGCAGTGACATAAATCATCCAACGCCAAGCAAAAAACAGAGGCAACCGAGGACCACCAGCGAAAAGGACCGAAGACAGCGAGGACCGAGGACAGCCATGAACATAAATGTAGATCCGACAAGAACCAAAAATATTATTAAAGAGCGTTCCGTGAGTTCTAAAATAACAAATTTAAAGGTTTTCTATGCAAACACTCGTAGCATACGCAATAAATTTTCAGATTTAGAGGAGCTAGTGTTTACAGAAACTTATGATGTGATTGGCATAACAGAATCTTGGCTCAATACAGAAGATAGAGACTTTTTAGAAGAGTATTCACTTCCCGGTTATGTAATGTTTGAGAAAAGCCGAATAAATCGAAATGGAGGTGGCGTTTTACTTTATATCAAAGAAAGTCTTAACCCTACCCTCTTGTCAAAACCTCAAATTGTGAACGTCGACACATCTTTTGTGCTAATAAAGAAAAATAAAGGTACAAAAATAATACTTGCGTTAATATACAGACCTCCAGCTCAATCAGTGCAAACTGACCGAGAAATTTACGAACAAATTGCAGATTTAAGTAACTCACAAGATACCGTTATTTTTGGCGACTTTAATTTACCTGTGACCAAGTGGGGCGATACTCTTACTTCACACTCCGGACATGACTTGTATACGAACTTGCAAGAGAGTTCGCTTTATCAATTTGTTCGAACGCCGACCCGTGGTAATAACGTTCTTGACATTGTACTTGCAACAAAAGAAGAATTGATAGAGAATTTGAATGTTGGTGATGAATTCAGTAACAGCGACCATCGTACGATAACTTTCACTTTAAAGTTTACTAGTAACGAACCAAATAGTAGCATCGAAAAAGTCCCTAATTTCAAGAAAGCAAACTTCCATAAACTTAGAGCTATGTTTAAAGAAACTGACTGGAGCTTTTTAATTAACAATAACGACATAAATACATCTTGGAAGTTATTCGAAAACACTTACCTAAAAGCAGTGCAAGACTGCATACCATCCAAAATACGGCGTCCAGGCCATAATAATAAGCCCAAATGGAGGAATAAAGATATTTCAAACTGCCTGCTTGCTAAAAAGTTTGCTAATGATAGATTAAAATCCTCACAAAATGACGAAGAACGGGTGAAATTTGTAGAGCTACGACGCAAAGCCAAAAAGTTAATTAAGCAAAGTAAAAAGACCTTAGAGTTACATATTGCGAATCAAAGTAAAACAAACCCGAAAGAATTCTATAGTTATATCAGAAAGAAAAAAGTAGTAACTTCAACTGTTGGACCGTTAGTCGATGAAAATGGAGAATACACCAAAGACGAAGTACAAATGAGTAATGCCCTCAATACCTTCTTTGCATCAGTTTTTACAACAAAAGACCTCAGTGATATCCCTACACCATCGCCGATTCAGATTGATAATTCAGATGTTCTAAGCAATATCACCGTTACAGAGAGAGAAGTATTGAATTGTTTAGATAAACTCAAGGTAAATAAAACGCCTGGACCTGATACAATCTCGCCTAGAGTTCTAAAGGAAGCTAAGGATGAGCTCTCCAAACCACTGACATTACTATTCAATAAATCCTTGCAGTCTGGAACTATGCCTGATCAGTGGAAGCTAGCCAACATAACACCGATATTAAAAAAAGGCAGCAAATCCCTACCCAGTAACTATCGTCCAATTAGCTTAACCTCAGTTGTATGTAAAATGCTAGAAACGGTCATACGAGACAGACTCGTAAATCACTTAGAGGAATATAACATACTTAAAGATACTCAACACGGCTTTCGTAAAAAACGTTCCTGTTTAACAAACCTCTTAGACTTCTTCCACGATATCCTCAACCTCTACGATGAGAGTAAAGCTGTAGATATTGTATACCTTGATTTTCAAAAGGCCTTTGACAAAGTTCCCCACAAACGTTTACTGTTAAAACTAAAAGCGCATGGAATACAAGACGGTGTGTTGAAATGGATAGAAAATTGGCTCAGCAACAGAAAGCAAAGAGTAGTCATAAACGGTAAGGCATCTAAATGGACCAATGTAAGTAGCGGGGTACCCCAGGGATCGGTACTAGGACCAATTATCTTTCTAATTTACATCAACGACATAGATGAGGGTCTCACCTGTACAATCTCAAAATTTGCTGACGATACAAAAATTGCAAATAGCGTACTCTCAAAAGAACAAGTTGACGATATGCAACACAATCTAGATAAATTGTCATGTTGGGCCCAAATTTGGCAAATGAGTTTCAATGCGGATAAATGTAAAGTACTACATATCGGATACCTAAATGAGAAAGCAAACTATTCGATGAATGGCACTCAGCTTAAGAATGTAAACAGAGAAACCGATCTGGGAGTAACAATATCGAGTAACCTAAAACCGAGTCAACAATGTTCAGAAGTTGTTAAGAAGGCAAACAAAATAATTGGCTTTATAGGCAGGTCATTTGAGCATAAATCCAAAGAAGTTATCCTAACCCTTTACAATTCCTTAGTCCGCTCTGGAATACTGCGTTCAATCCTGGTACCCTTATTACCAAAAAGATATAAACAAGCTAGAACGAGTTCAACGTAGAGTTACCAAAATGATACCTAGCCTAAAGAACAAACCATACGAAGAGCGTCTTAGAGAATTAAATCTATTTCCTTTAACCCAGCCCAGATTAAGAGGTGACTTAATTCAAGTGTTCAAAATCATCAAAGGCATCAACAATATGAACTGTAGTAAGTACTTCACTATCGACCAATTTAATTACACGCGGGGAAACGGTTGCAAAATTATTGGTAAATCTTTTAACTCGCACGAATCTAAGAATTTCTTCATCAATCGAGTTGTCAACTTGTGGAATGGGCTTCCCCGAAACGTTATAGACTGCAGCACCGTTGATTCATTTAAACTCCGCGTAGACAAATATCTCGCATCAAACCCGCGACTGACTGCGTTTGTAAATGAATAACTTTATTTTATCCCCCCCTCAGTTACTAACCAATCTGTCCTCTACTAACTTCCTAATCCTACCACGGACATTAGTTCCAGGGCAGTAATTCCCTTTCCAATGTTGCCTTACCCACTCTAAACCACTGTTTGGACACTTGATCCTCAGTGTTTTGGAGGACAAGCAACCTAGAAGGGTCACTAGATCTGTTGTTGCTTGATTTCCTTTGTACTCCTTTGTACTCTCTCTCTCTCTCTCTCTCTCTCTCTCTCTCTCTCTCTCTCTCTCTCTCAGACACTGCACCTAGCCCTGGATCCAGTTCCAAGACGCCGCCTCACGAACTAGGGATATGACGGATTTTGTCTCGCGAATCCTGGGCCTCGCGCGGTAGGGAAACAAGAGGAAAAGGGGGGTTGGGGGGATGTGTTGAAGGATGGAGGGAACAAGAAGGTGGGAGAGGGAAGGAGGGAGCTGAGGAAGTAAGAATGGAAAGACGGAGGGGGAAGAGGTGGTGGCGTGGATGTCTCGAAGGATGGAGGGAATAAGGTTGTGGGAGAGGGACGGAGGGATCCAAGGAAGGAAGAATGCAAAGACGGAGGGAGGAAAAGACTGTAGGGAAGGGGGGGGGGGGGGGGGTAAGGAGGATGACGAAGGTATTGCTGGACGGAGGGAGTCATGAGAGAAGATGGGAAGGAGGGAGGGAGCTACGGGAGGAAGAGAAAGTGCTGAAAGAGGGAGGGAGGGAATATGGGTGGGTTGAAAGAGGAAGGGCAAGTGGAGGAAGGAGAGAGAAAGGAAGAGTGTAGAGGAAAGGGGAAAGTAATGTTAACGAAAAGAAGATGAATGGGTGACTGTGGGAGGAAAGAAGCTAGGAAGGAATGATGGGGGAAGAGTTGACGAATAGATGAATGCATGAAGGTGGAAGATAAGTATACATTTTTATGTTGAGGAAGAGGCTCTGTATGCAAAAAGGTATGAACGAAACATATTTGAGAGGAAACAGATAAAATGGAGGAAGAGAGTGGAATGAATGAAGGAATGGGACGCTAAGATATATATATATATATATATATATATATATATATATATATATATATATATATACTGTATATATATAATCTCCTTGCTCAAGGGAGATTGTAACCGCCGGCTATGTTTTAGAAAACCTTCATCAACCAGAGCGAGATTTGAACCCCGATCTGCTGGGTTGCAGGCAGGGACGGTACCACTGAGCTAGCTGGTGTGTGTGTGTGTGTGTGTGTGTGTGTGTGTGTGTGTAGGGTTGATAAATAATGAATGGTTGCAACTACCGGGAATCGAACTCGGGACCCACAAACAGGCCGACAGTGCTCTACCACTGTACCATCAAGAAGGTTAAAGGTTTAGCACACACTATTCGTACATACTGTATACCTTGTCGATATATAGGAACAGGCACTGAGTGTTACACTAAACCCAACCTCACTATGATGACTACCATTTAACTATCATAGTGAGGTTGGGTTTAGTGTAACACTCAGTTCATGTTCCTATATATCGACAAGGTATATGTACGAAGAGTGTGTGCTAAATCTTGATGGTACAGTGGTATAGCACTGTCGTCCTGTTTGTGGGTCCCGAGTTCGATTCCCGGTAGTTGCAACCATTTATTATTTATTAACCCTACACATTACATTGTGTAAGTGGTTAGATGTTGTTGTTGTTGTTGTTGTTCCCCAGGCTGCCTGGCCGAACAGCCCCAAGGTCCCGAGCAAGGCCAAGGCCATAAACGAGCGCCCCCACAAAACCCTCCCTGCTTACCACTAACAAAGCCAGGGTGACCAAAGCCACTCTTAAGGCAGGGAGCTGAGGGGGGCGCGGAAACGCCCGGGAAACCAAAGCCCCACCCGAGGCCCTGTGGCTCTCAGCAATTATGAAGGGAAAGTTGAGGGGCAAGGGAAAAATGTGATGCTTTGGCTCCCAATCTGCCAACTTTTAGGTTGGCAGTAGGGAGGTCAATCCACGGAAAAGACGCCGTTACTTGAGATCTAGAAGATATATAAGTAAAAGGAACAGTCAGAGTAAGCTATGGGTATGGCAGAGATCGCTCAGCTCTCGCTCTGATAGACCAGCCCATCACCAGTGGTTAGATGTTAAAGACGTTTGTAGAATATAATGATGTTAAATAATGCCGTGTTAATTGGCATTTCTTTCACTATATATACATATATATATATATATATATATATATATATATATATATATATATATATATATATATATATATATATATATAGAGAGAGAGAGAGAGAGAGAGAGAGAGAGAGACACCCACAATTACACACCGGAGCAGACAAAGCCCCAAGCATAGTTACAAGCACAGGCAATCAATGGAACACGTTATAATGGAAGGCTTCAAGCAGGAGAATTCACTCTCGGACACTTAATAGCACTTAAAAGCACTGCGACGATAATTATTCACAAGCAAATATGATAGCTAAAACGTAATTTTTCAAACAGAATACAATAGTATTTATACAAATATATAGTATACTTCTGTACCTAATTAAGTTACAAAACAACAGTTCACGTTTAAGCATCTACAGTCACAATAATGTACAGTCACAAATACGTACATTACAAGCACCTACAGTCAAACACACAAACATTCACAAACATCTATAACATAAAATCACCTAGTGTCTCAAACACTTAGTCAAAAGCACTTACCATCACGAGCACTTAGTCCCAAGCAATTAGTCACAAAATACAGTCACAAGCATAAAGCCACAGACACGTAGTCCAAAGGCCGTAGCGTGTACAGTCACAAGAAAATAGTTACACACACGTACAGGCAGGGAAACATAACCACAGACTCAGTCACAAGCGCTATCACAAATAGTCAGCAGTAAATAATCGCAGACAAAATCGATGTACGCACATACCATTACATTCAAGATATAATACAAAAGCACGAACTCACACTAATTCACGAAAATAATGTCACGCGGAAATGGGAAAGAAAAAGATAGAAGGAAAACAAAAGGAAGTAACAAAAAGGCCTTGTGTGGGAGGTGTAAGGAAGGGGGTGATGGGAAAGGTGGGAGAGGAATAATTTGGAAGAAAAGGAGGGGGTGGGGAGAGGAGATAACAAAATATATAGAGAAGGGCAAAAGGTGAGTAAGGCAATTGGAAGAGAAAAACAAACATTCCATGGAAGGCATTGTGTAGGAGGGTAAATTGGAGGAAAATGGAGAAGGGAAACTAAGAAAGAAAGGGAGAAAAGAGGAATTGCATATAAGTTAGAAAGGAAAAGGCCGTAAATTATAGAACATGAAAATGAAAGAAGGGAGGGAAAATGGAAAACTAAAAGTATATTGATGAAAACTTATATAAAAGGAAAGAAAGGCACTATTTGAGCTAAGTAGAGAGGGTAAGAAAAAGTACATTGGAAGAAAAGGGGAGAACGGAAGGACAGGACAAAAGTAAAATAAATGGAAGAAAGGATTACAAAAAAAAAACTTTAAAAAGGCACCATATATAAATACAAAAAATACAGAGAAGGAAGAAGGAAAGAATGGGAGAGGAACAGAGGCTTAATTGATAGTGAGAGGGGAAGAAAGAAGAACACGTGAATGGAATGGTGAGAAGAAAGAACTGCACACGGAGGATAAACAAAAAGGGAGGGGATAATTATTAAAGAGGAAGGGGTGACACAGGAATAGCAATATAATTTGATAAAAAGGGAAGAATGGGGAAAGGAAAAGAAGCACAAGAGACTACCATATAGGGAAGAATGAGAATAACACACAACTACTGTAGAGGAGATAAGGAATGGACAGCTTAGAGGCGGGACAGGAACAGGCATACACTCTCATTATTCACCCTCTTTGTACCGGTGACGTCATAGTATTTTATTTTAGCTACATTTATACGATATTATAAAGCTTAGAAAATATATAGACTAGCTAAAAGGATTCGTTGAGATAGTCTATAGCCTTTTAATTATAAATTTCTTTCCTAACTTGAAAACAATCGTCTAATACTTGCCAGTACTGAATGGGTTAATGGGTAAAGAATGTATGAACAGGGTAATTTCAGTCTCCATAATAATAATACACCCTTATAATAGCATATTGGTAGTGCTAAACTTATCTAACATAAGGATAGAAAGCCTAATCATACTCCCTATCAATATGACCAATTATAATATATACTTTTATAGATCCTTCTTTTGTTTACAGTGGAAGGAGAGGGAGAGGATGGCAGCAATCGTAAGGGAAGAACGAGAACAGAGTACCGTAAGAAGAAGAAAATTAATATGTTTGGAAAAAAAGGGAACATAATAGAAACAGAAGACGTAAAGTGCAAAGGCGGCAGTACGTGTGGAGAATGAGCAGAGCGAGTTCTTTGACCTGAGTGTTGGGTTGAAACAGGGGTGTGTGATGTCCCCGTGGTTGTTTACTGTATATATGGATGGAATCATGAAAGAAATACTAGGAAGAGCAGTGGATGTTGGTGTATTGCTGAAAAGGGAGAGAAATGAGTGGAAGCTGCCTATACTGCTGTTTGCGGATGATACAGTTCTGATGAGCGATAATGAATGGGAGTTGCAGGGTCTGGTAAATGAGTTTGGAACAGTGTGCGAAAAACGGAATTTGAAGGTATATGCGGGGAAGAGCAAGGTTATGGTCTTCGAAAGGGGTGAAGTCACAGAGCGTGAGGTGAAGTTGAACGGTCAGGATATGGATATCGTCAACTCTTTTAAGTATGTGGGCAGTGTGTTGAGTAAAGATGGGACTATTGGATGAGGAATTGCGGGAGAGGGTACAACAGGAGAAGAGGGTTGTAGGAACGTTGAAAGCAGTAACAAGAAATAGGGTGGTCAGTATGGAAGTGAAGAAGTCCTTGCATGACAGTGTGGTAATCCCGACACTAACTTACGGAAGCGAAGCATGGACGTTCGGGAAGAGACTCAGACCAAGAGTGAGAGTGGTGGAAATGAGTTACTTGAGAAGTGTGTGCGGAGTTACATGGAGGGATAGACAGACGAATGAGGAAGTAAGAAGGAGGTGAGGTGTGGAGGTAGATGTGCTGCAAAGTGTGAAAAGGAACAACTTGAGATGGTTCGGCCATATGGAACGTATGGAAAGCGAGAGATTGGCTAAAGGGTGTATGAGAGTGAGGTGGAAGGACAGAGAGGGAGAGGTAGACCGAAGGAGAGGTGGAAGGATGGAGTGAGGAAGTATATGAATGAAGGCAGTGCTGGTTGGGAGGAGGGGCGTCGACTGACTGGGGACAGAGGTGCATGGGGCGGTTCGTTCGTGGCCACCCCTTCGGGGATCACGGCGTCAGGCAATAGATAGATAGATAGAAGACGTACGGTAAAGGAGAGATAACAATAGAGTTAATACATTAGGAGCAAGGGGAGAAAGGGAAAGGGCGAGAGGAAAAATTGAAAGCAGTAAATGGTATAGGTAGGGAGAAAGATCAAGGACGAAATAATAAAATAATAATGAATTCAAAACAATGTTGAGGCGAGTCGGAAATATGATAATGAAGGAAGCGAAAAAAAAAGAAAGGAACACACACGACTTACGTAAGAAAATAATGACTTTGTAAAGAGAAGGCAAAACAAGGGAAGAAAAAGAGGGAAATACTAAATACGGACAACAATGCTGGGGAAAGGAGATACATTATATGGAAGGATGAATGTCAATGAAAAGAGAATGAAGTGAAAACTAAATAGATGCAAAAGAAGGAAGGATTTAAGTTATGGTAAGACATATAAGTACCATAAATGAAGGGGATATACAGTGTATGATAAGAAGGAGATAAGAAGGAACGGGAAAACGTAAATAGAAATGGAAGCTCTATACAGTAGATCTATATAGGCTACTATAACACATTCAAATAAAGGTAAATTGTAATTCTTCCTTACAAATAACAATAGACTTGCAACTGGCAAATGAGCCCCTTAAGCCGAAGAATTATATAACACTAACACTATAGCCGCAACAATTAATACAGTATAACAAAAATGTAAACACTGACGTCATCCCAACATCAACCTACGTCATTGGACAGAAACTCACTGGGAGGCATTCTTTGACAACAACAACAACACAATAATAATAATAATATTAATAATAATAATAATAATAACTGATTGATTGTTTATTTATACCCACACATGGGCTAATACATTACAGTAATTATTCGACACAGCAAAATAATGTAATTTAAGAGTTAACATGAGAGGAAATATCACAAGGAAGTTGTAGGCGAAAATGATGAGGTACAGTACCGGTACATGATTCTTCCAAACAGAAGATGCAGAACTTCGCACAATTTGCCACCTCCTAAAGACTTAATTCAAGTTAGGGAAAAAAATTATATATAATAATAATAATAATAATAATAATTAATTAATGATTGATTGATTGACTATTTGTACCCACCAGTGGGCGAAGACATTAATTGGTCGATATAATAATTATAAAAGTAAATTTAGCATTAACAGGAGAGTAAAATATAATTTAAGAAAGATATATGTACATATTATACATATATAACTATAGCATGGTAACAATTTTACTGAATAAAATGGAATAATAATAATAATAATAATAATAATATAAATAATAAGGATTTGGATAATAAATATTTAATAATAAAGAGATGGCAAATATATACAGCACTGCATCTAGTTATCATACAGTGCACACTACAGTTCCCTTCAAAAGTCCAGCTCCCTGCAAAAGTCCCCGAACACCCAGCCAAGGACCCCCCCAAAAAAAAAACTCAGCACAAAGAGGGCACAGCTCGCAGCCACTCCATGGCTATCCACTTTCGCCCAGTAGGTGATAAGTAGGGCATAATAATAATAATAATAATAATAATAATAATAATAATAATAATAATAGCAATAATAATAATAACAAGAAATAAACTCAAGTACCTCACACACTATACACAACAATTATTATTAGGGGTTCGTCCCCTACGGGGAACCCCTATTGTAATAATTAAACCTGGGTTTTCATCCAAATTCTTCTTATGCGCCGGTTTCGACGCAATAACTCCAGAACCGCTTTTTGGATCGGGATCAAACTTTCACAAGAGGTGCGTTTTTGTATTGGGCCACTTTTGATATGCTAAAAATCCGGCATGGCGGCCAAACAGGTCCATGGCAGCAGATTTTCCGAAAAACTTGACGCCTAAATACTGTCTCTCCCACTCACAGGAAACGACTGGGCTTTGGCATACGCACTCCCCTACTAATGCTCCGCAAATTGTATAGAGAAGGTTTTGCTTTTGCACGTGGGGTTTTTTCCGGCAATCTTGAAAAAACCTTGAATTCCACTTAAAATTCCACATCTTGAAAACTACGCCGATGATCAAAGCCATGCTTTGGGTGAGGCTCGCGATTCCGAACGTTTTGATACCAAAAAAATATAAATGGGTGGAATAGTTTGGCCGCAGCATTGAAAACTGTCTATTCTTAAATTACTTTAAAACCACATTCGCTACCCACACAAAGTTTACCGTCTACAGTCTATAGGCTTCCACGCATCCCCCAGTTTTGCTTAATAACATAATCTCTTTATTATTCAGATCTATAATTTTTTTTTTATTTAACTCTCTCAAAACAGTTCGAGTCCCTACGAATTCCAGCAATTATTTAGCCAACCTACCTATACATACCTACCCTACCAAATAATAATGATAAATTCAAATTTATTTTTGGTGAATGACAGAGTATTGGCTAAGGTTTTTAACAATTCCTCCCTTTGCCAAATGCTTAGTTTAATAACAATGATATGGACCTTTAAATTTTGGCAATTGCCCGTGTGACTCGTATTTTAACCCTCCTAAAGTGTTACCACGAAATACCGCTAGATCCTTTCTCAAAAGTCGCTAGCATGTTGCTACATAGCCAAACAATGTTAGGATAATGCTGCAATTTCTAAAGAGTTTTGGTTTGTTTGTTTTGCAAATGTTACAATGTAGTATGACTAGAATGTCTGAAATTTTCAAATTATCCCTAGTAAATGTCTCTAGATATAAAAGAAATGGCTGCTAGATTGAAGTAAATAGCTCTACATTTAGCGGTAATATGTAGCTTTATAACTGGCAACACTGCAACCACCACCTCCCTCCCACCCTCCCAGTATGTCTCCACAAAATACCGCTAGATCCTTTCTCAAAAGTCGCTAGCATGTTGCTACATAGTCAAACAATGTTAGAATAATGCTGCAATTTCTAAAGAGTTTTGGTTTGTTTGTTTTGCAAATTTTACAATGTAATATGACTAGAATGTCTGAAATTTTCAAACTATCCCTAGTAAATCTATCTAGATATGAAAAAATGGCTTCTAAATTGAAGTAAATAGCTCTACATCTAGCGGTAATATGTAGCGATACAACTGGAAACACTGCCTAAGTGTTACCTCAAAATACCGCTAGATCCTTTCTCAAAAGTCGCTAGCATGTTGCTACATAGTCAAACAATGGTAGAATAATGCTGCAATTCCTAAAGAGTTTTGATTTGTTTGTTTTGCAAATTTTACAATGTAATATAACTAGAATGTCTGAAATTTTCAAATTATCCCGAGTAAATGTCTCTAGATATGAAAAAATGGCTTCTAAACTGAAGTAAATATAGCTTTACATCTAGCGGTAATATGTAGCGGTACAACTGGCAACACTGCCTACAACCACCTCCTCCCCCTTGACTCGCACCTACAGTACGTCTCTCCCTCTCATCGCCAATGATTATGCTGAGGTTTGTATTTGCTTATCTTATCCTGTGTATAAATGTAACCCTTACACATGTTTCTATTAAATAATGACATTAAACAGGATTCATGATTTAAATACAAGGCTAGATATTTATCGGAAGTACGTATTTACCTTCGGAAAGCTAAAATATAATGTTTACACATATGGGATAGGGAGGAGGGAGGGAGGTATAAGGGGTGGACCGATGTAAGGGAAGAGAACCCCGATATACGAGATACATAGCTTCATATGCGCGTATTGATCACTTTCATGCTATTATGTATGCATACAGAAGTAGCAGGACACATATGTCAAGAGTGAACACCAATAACTTAATCCATACACAGTAAAAAAGACGGAAATAATATCGTACATACGAAGTGATGGAATGGGGATGGGGGAGTGTGTATGATATGTAAACAGGACAGTTCGTCGCTAGATAGGCGTGTGTGTGCTTGTGTGATGGTCTTGTGTAGCTCTGTGTGTGCTTGTTTGAGTGTTGCTATAGGCTACGCATTAGTTATTTCTCTCTCTCTCTCTTATTTATCGCTGTCTTCCTTACGATTACGACATACTGTACTAGTGCATGAGAACAGGAAATAGGGAGCCTCGGTCTCTCTCTCACAAATTAGAACATATGTAAACAGAAGTCTGCAGAGAGCTGATTGGCTATAAGACTCGGTAGCCTATTCCACATAGCTACAACTCTGTTACTAAACGAATAGAGGCAGATCCCTTACACACCCAGTCTCTCTCTGTCGCTCGTTTGTTTGCACACCGGTACATGGGAATCTGCAGAGAGACAAGTGGCCCACAAAAGGCAGATCCCTTTCACATCCAACCCATTTCATCCATATGACTATCTGATTTTATCTTGAAATTCTCTATTGTTCTTGATCCCACTATAGCACTAGGTAGCCTATTTCACATATCTACGACTCTGTTACGAGAGAGGCAGATCCCTTACACAGCCAATCTCTCTCTTATTTGCACACTGGTACAAAGGAGGCAGATCCTTACACATGCTACCAAGATGAAAATGGGAGTCTGCAGAGAGCCGATTGGCCCACACATGGCAGATCCGTTTCAAACCCAATCCATCTCGTCTTATCAAATTTTATGTTGAAGCTCTATTGTTATTGATCCCACTATAGCACTTGGTAGACTATTCCACATATCTACAACTCTTTTACCAAGCGAATAGAGGCAGATCCCTTACACAGCCAATCTCTTTCTCTCTCGCTCTTGTTTGTTTGCACACCGGTACAAATGAGGCAGATCCCTTACACATGCAACCAAGATGAAAATGGGAGTCTGCAGAGAGCCAACTGGCCCACATAAGGCAGGTCCCTTTCACACTCAACCCATCTCATAAACGTTACCTGTTATTTACACTACTTACTATACACCCATGTTATCATATACCTGCAACCAAAACACTATTGTAAGAAATAGGAACATAAGAAAATGGGAGTCTGTAGAGAGCCAATTGGCCCACACAACATAGATCCTTTTCACACCCAACCCATCTCATAAAAACTCTCTCTCATTTATCTCTGTCTTCCTTACATTTATGACATCCTAGTCTCTCTCTCTCTCTCACACAAATGAGAACATAAGAAAACCGGAGTCTGCAGAGAGTCGATTGGCCCACACATGTCAGATCCCTTTCACACCCAACCCATCCCGTCTCTCTCTCTCTTATATTTATCGCTATCTTCCTTACGTTTACGACATCCTATTCTCTCGCCATACTCCCTCTCTCTCGCCTTCACAAATGAGAAAATAAAAAAAATAAGAAAACGGGAGTCTCCAGAGCCGATTGACCTACACATGGCAGATTCCTTTCACACCCAACCCATCTCGTTCTATCTAATTTCAAGTTGAAGCTCTATTGTTCTTGATCCCATTATAGCACTCAGTAGCCTATTCCACATATCTACAACTCTGTTACTAAACGGATAGAGGCAGATCCCTTTTACAGACAATTTCTCCCTCTCTCACTCTTGTTTGTTTGCACAATCTGCTCCTTCTGTAGTTTCTCCATGCCCGATAAGTTAAATGATCTTTTGATATCTGTGACACAGTATTTGTATCAAACACAATACCCTGCTTGCAAAACCGTCGAACCCCGGACAATGTTGCTTGCAACTTTAATTATTATTATTATTATTATATGAGATGCCGAAGTCTCCAATCAGGGTGCAGAAACACCAGCAAGATGAATCCACACAAAACACCCGGAGGCACTGGAGAGAGACTACGGCAACTTAGGGAAAAAAAAAATCATATATACTGTATATATTGTTACGTTACGAGCAGTGTTCGAACCCATAACATAAAGAAACATTCCACTAAAAACCACAAAACGAGGACTTATTATTTAGCCTCACAAAATGCGGAAAATATGACTATCATTTTCAGTCAAGAAGAAGTGGCATGTTAAACTTCCACAAAAACTAGCAACTCTCTTTATAGTCACTAAAACCTTGGTAGGTGAAAAGATGTGGCAAGTTCATAAAATATCAGTTGATATCAAATGGCTGTTTTAGCCTAAAAAATCCAAAGTTATTCCTTTCTTATCACTCGTTCAGAATTAGTTATCTTTAGTTATCCCAACAATCATAAGAATAATATATTAGAATAAAGGTAAAATGTAAAGATTATGCAAAATAAAATTATAATTTGTTTACATGATTAATTATACACAAAAGTTACTTCTAGTGAAAATAACAAAGTCAGAAACATTGAAGTGAAATAATAAAGACACTCTTAAGAAAAATAATACATAGTTATATAAATACCCTCCAAGAGAGTAAGTGAAAGCAATCAATAAACATAGACAAAATCCTAGGCGATACTTATTCAACTCATGGTGATTCTTTTACAAACAAACTCAGGGCAGGTCAGCTTAAGATGGTGGTGGAGAATACACTACCTGCCTCACACAGAAAGTATGCTTATATACCCTTCGCTCACCTGGCTCTGATACCAACCTCTCGAACTGCATTAATCCTCAACTCATTATATGCTTGCTGAATTAAAGTATTACTTTTACCAAGAACTCTATGATATATCTTGTAATCAATACTTATGATTAGAAAAGCCAAATACATTATTACCTAGTTATCTATATAATATTTACGGTTGTCTTTCTGTCTGTCTGTCTGTTCTTTATAGGCGGCCGCAGTTTTTAAGCTAGAGCGTTCATACTTGGTATGCATAGTAAGGGGGTCCCTAGGCAGGTTTTAGTGAAAAAAAAAAGTCCTCAGGGTGAAAGGGACGGAGAAAATGGGCGCGAAATCGGAAAAAGGGCCGTTTGGGGCAGAAGGAGGCCTCCCATCGAAAAGGTGTATGGAACGAAAGTTGTTCGCATCCCCCCAAAATGGGTGTACGGATGAGGTCAGATCCAAAATCGGAGGTCATTTAGCGGCCGAAATCGAGGTCGCCGTTTAATGAGGCACAGGGAGGTCGAGGCTGATGATTATGGTAGTATTGATGATGGTGATTATGGTAGTAGTAGTGATGGTGATTATGGTGATTACCCGGGCAACGCCGGGTACCCCTGCTAGTAATCAATATTATTTGTACGTCAGGCAACGAAGGAGAGAAAGGGAGTTGGAGGAAAGGGGGGGAGATTGAGTAGAGATACGGGTGTAGGGGGATAGGGGGGAGAATGAAATGTGGAGAAAACGGGGGTGATGAGAGAACTGCTTGCAATTACAAAGTGGTGTACAATCTATCTTATTCTAGTTACATTGTAGTTTATCTTATTGTACCAGTACCTCCCTACAATCAACCTAGTTGTTCCCCAATTCGTCCCTCCGCCACGACCATTTCAAAGTCCAAGTCTCTCACTCTTGTCCTCTGTAGAGGGGAGGACCTTGTACCCCTGAGACATAGGAGTGCAGACCTGAGAAGAGAGAAATAGAGCCGGCATCTCATCCAAGTTATGACTTGGCTTCTATGCTGGCGCTTTTTCTCCGATATTTGTTCAGCTAATCTGGCATAGATTCTTGCAGAAGTTCCCATACCTCCCGACGATGAGAAGACCAGAGGAGTAAAGCTTCCTTGATCCCTGTTCAAAATTCTTTCTTCATAAGCACGTTTTTTCTCACTTTCGTTTCTCAAGTATGCCGCCTTGTGTCCTCGCTCACGATATGTTTGTGCTCTTGGGTTGAAGATTCTGATGTCGAAAAAAGCCCGTTGTCCCCTCGTCCAAAAACCTCGAGCACTTACGTCCACTCTTGCTTCATTTGAAGTATTTGCAGTATTGTGGGCCAAGCGCTGTCCGTCCATAGGCAGAAGTTCCGGTTCGATTCTGACATCATGGCACACCTCGTCCAGCATTTGTGCAGTGATGTCTCGTACTTCATCATGCCGGATACAGATAAATCCTCCTTTCTTACAGGTCATACAGTGGTCTGGGTTGTTTTTTTCACCGCATGCACATTTCAGCGGCAGGTTCGAAACTGGCCACCCATACCTCAAGGCTACGGCATCATTGAACCTGCAATACCACCACACTCTGAATCGTACACTCTCGAACAAAACTATCTTCCTATATATGAAACTAAGCTGTCTACAGGTCGAATTAATTATACCGGGCTCATAACATTGCATACGATGTTCAATCATAAATAATTAAAGATAGAACACCTCGAGCACCTCCTGGCCTCCCAAGAGTGGCCAATACATTTCGAAGACTATTAGGTACACATAGTACTCCAAACAATCCCTCCCCAATCTTGTTTGCAAATATCCAAGGCCTAAAAAATAGAACCACGAACAAAGTACCATTTATTAGGGGCCTGCTAGAAGAGGAAACGCTATATTTGCGGCTCTCACAGAAACTCACATTAAAGAGCAGGAAGATAGTGAGGTATGGATTCCTGGTTACAACCTACATAGGGCGGACAGAACGCATAGATCACATGGAGGTGTAGCCTTGTACATACATGACTCACTGAATTCCTAAATAACAGTAATGAAGTGGTGGAAATACTTGGAGTTAAAATAGAATTCCTAAATTTAGCAGTTATTGTTACATACAGGCCTCCAGACTCATCCCGAGAAGAATTCAAAACCCAGCTCAACAAAATAAAATCAGAAGTGGAAACCCTGGGGAACCCAACACCAAATATTATATGGCTAGGAGACTTTAACCTACCAAACATTAAATGGAGACAACTAGAAAACCAGTTAGTGGCAAATAACACCGGAGAAGCAAATACTAATACGAGAGAGCTTTTTGAACTTTGTGATTTTTTTAGTCTTACCCAACATATTGCTGAACCCACACGGGAAAACAATATCTTAGACCTGGTCTTCACTAACAACGACTCTCTAGTACACAGCATTAACATATCGGACACAACATACTCAGATCATAAATTAATTGAGATCAAAACAACCTTAGAAAGTGTACAGACAACCTCAGAATCGAGAACAAAAACCGGCCCCTTCAGTAAATTTAACTTCAATAACAAAAACATTAGGTGGGAAGAGGTAAATCAAGAAATGGAGGAAATAGACTGGGAAGATTTAATGGATAAGCTGACACCAGCAGAATGTCTAGTCTTAATAACAGAAACCATGACCCAAATCTGTAGCCACCATATACCTGCAAGACAAAACAAACGAAGAAGCAAACAAGATCGGGAAAGGAGGAGGCTGTACAGAAGAAGAAAATTACTCACACAAAGACGCACACATCAAAATCTACAGGATAGGCAAAAGGTCGAAATAGATAGAGAAATTGTGGAAATTGAACAAAGGCTAAGAATATCATATGAACTACAACATATGGAAGAGGAGAGGAAAGCTATTGCAGGTATAAAGGAAAATTCCAAATACTTCTTTTCATACGCCAAACAAAAGGCTAAAACAACATCAAACATCGGCCCACTGAGCAAAGGGGACGGCTCTTTCACAGGGGACAAAAAGGAAATGAGTGAATTCTTAAGCAGGCAGTATGAAATGGCATTCAGTGAGCCTGATGAAACAAAAGTCATCAGAGACCTAAATATATTTTTCATGGAAACCTCCCCCACGGAAACCCCTCAGATGCTGGATATTGATTTCGGTCCAAAAGACATAGAAGAGGCCATTTCCAACATGCCATCCCACTCGGCACCAGGCCCGGACTCCTGGAATTCGATCCTAATGAAAAAATGTAAGGAAAACCTCTCAAAACCCCTGGCTATAATGTGGAGAAGGAGTCTAGACACTGGTGACATACCAGATAGCTTGAAAAACGCAATAATTGCCCCACTGCATAAAGGAGGGAGTAAAGCACTACCAAAACACTACCGCCCGGTAGCTCTAACCTCTCACATCATTAAAGTTTTTGAGCGAGTCCTGCGAAGCAAAATTTCAACATTCATGGAGGCAAATGAACTACACAACACCGGTCAACATGGGTTCAGAGCGGGAAGATCACGTCTCTCACAACTTTTGGAACACTACACTATGACAAAATTCTTAAAGCGCTAGAAGAAAAGAAAAACGTGGATGTCATTTACACGATTTTGCTAAGGCATTTGATAAATGTGACCATGGTATAATAGCCCACAAACTGAAAACAAAAGGTATAACTGGGAAAATCGGACGGTGGATATACAATTTCCTCGTAAACCGAAAACAATCGGTAGCAGTAAACCAAGTCACTTCTGAGCCTTCGGATGTCAAAAGCTCAGTGCCCCAAGGAACAGTGCTAGCGCCCCTTCTGTTCCTCATACTAATTTGCGACATAGATACCAACACCAGACACAGTACGGTGTCATCTTTTGCTGATGACACAAAATTAAGCAAGATAGTAAACACACAAGAGGACACGGGCCGACTGCAGGAAGACATGAATGTAGTGTTCCAGTGGACCAGGGAAAACAACATGCAATTCAATGAGGACAAATTCCAATTAATACGGTACGGAGATAATAATGGTGTTAAAGAAATTACAAATTACTTAACAGAATCTAACCACATAATAGAATGGAAAAACAGTGTGAAAGACCTTGGGGTATTAATGTCTGAAAATATGGGTTTCAAAGTACATAACCAGGTCAAAGTGGCGGCTGCGAAACGTCTAACGGGTTGGATTCTGCGTACTTTTAAAACACGCGGTGAATTGCCTATGATAACGCTCTTCAAATCTCTAGTGCTACCGCGGCTTGAATACTGTAGCGTATTAACATCCCCATACAAAGCAGGTGAAATAAATGACGTAGAGAGTGTACAAAGAAATTTAACTTCGCATATAAGTTCGATAAAACATCTACACTATTGGGAGCGTTTCAGAGCACTGAATCTGTACTCACTGGAACGTAGAAGAGAACGTTACCTAATAATATACACATGGAAAATCGCAGAGGGTTTAGTACCAAACCTACATACTCCGATAGTCATGAAATTCAGTGATAGGAGAGGCTGGGAATGCGAAATCCCCCGGATGAATAACAGGGGTGCTATGGGCTCTCTGCGAGAGGGCTGGTTATCACACAGAGGCCCACGTCTCTTCAACAAACTCCCACGGCGAGTAAGAGACATGAGGGACATCTCGTTAGACAACTTCAAGAGAGCCCTAGATGTCGAACTGCAAAAAGTGCCAGACGAGCCCATCCTCACAAGGGAGCGAGCTGTCGCTTCAAACAGTCTACTGCACCAAATCACCACCCATAACGAGGGGCGTCGCGCTCCTTGGTGCCGCTAGAGGAGCGGCAAACACATCCAAAGGTATCCAAAGGTAAGGTATACCCACCATAACAAGCACAATACCTCAATTACAACCAGTGACACTTGAATGAAATAGAAATCCCTAACAATATACATATATTAAACACAGATACAATGAATAATAAAATATTATGCAGTGGAGGATATCAAGTATAAATATAATACAACAAAATAAAATAAAATTAGTATAAAAATTAGAATTAATGCTACAAAAAAGCATTAACTCTAGACTTAAAATTGAGATATGAGCTGAATTGACTAGCCCATTTGGCAACTTATTCCACAAGTCGACCATGGCCGGCACAAAACACCATGAAAACTATGTAGCAGAAACATTAACACGGCTCATGGCAAGATCATTAAGATTGCTTGTGAATCTAGTTGCACGAGCCCGGACATAGCTGGGCCCAGGCAGAACCCCATGTAAGGGATGCTGAGGGTTGTTAAAAACTTTAAATAGAAGACTAAGGGCACCCACTTTACGTCGATGACACAGATCAAGAGACAAATGAGGTAGAATAAAACTGATAGAATTTAGTGACCTGTCAAGCAACTTGAGATGGCAGTCAGCTGACAACCAGACAGGTGAGCAGTACTCGAATTGTGGCAAAATAAAAGCATAAAAAGACTTGATAACTGTGGCATCACAAGCAAACGTTTTATAACACTTGCGAAGCAGACCAATTTTGGGGGAAATGGAAGGGGAGAAAGAACGAATATGCTTTTCAAAAGTAAGTTTGGGATCCAGAGTAACTCCTAACAAACGCAGAGTATCCACATTCTCAATTTGCTCGCCAGAAACTTGTAGATAAGGATGGGGAGGGTCCAAGGTACAAGATCTGCTGATGATAATGGAGTGTGTTTTACTAGCATTAAGTTTCATACCCCAAAGTTCACACCATGATGTAATTTTGGCTAAATCCCTATTCAGAGCAGTAGCAATTTTGTGTCGATCAATTGGTGATGGAATTGACGCATATAAAGTTGAATCATCGGCATAGGAGATTAGTTTATTTTCAAGCTCGGAACACAGGTCAGCAGTAAAAATAATAAATAGCAAAGGCACAAGGACACTGCATTGTGGAACACCAGAAACAACAGGAACAGAAGGGGAATGACACCCATCAATGACCACAGACTGAGATCTTTTCGTCAAAAAATCTTCAAAGATCCTTAAAAAATTGCTACCAATACCGATGAGCTGTGACTTATACAGAAGTGCTTTATGGTTGACTAAGTCAAAAGCAGAACTAAAGTCAATAGCCACGACACGAGACTAATGTCCCTGGTCCAATGAAGATTGCAAGTCATGGGTGAGCGTCAGAAGCGCATCACATGTACCCAGTCCCTTACGAAAACCAAACTGTGAGTTTGGTATCAAATTATGACTATTACAATAAAAGGAAAGGCATCTGGACAAAAGCCTCTCATAGAGCTTGGATAGGATAGGCGTAATGGAGATAGGGCGATAGTCATTAGGAGATGATGAGGCAGTATTTCCCTTTGGAATAGGAGTGATACTAGCCTTACGCCAGCAAAGTGGAAAACTACCTTGCTCCAACACCTGCAGTAGCCACTGCAGCAGATGCTTCTGATGAACCTGAGCCGACATCAAACCAGGACAGCCGCCCTGTTCACCTTAGTCTCTCCCCCACTCCTCGTGCAAGAAGCCTGCTAGCACGTACAGTACCAACCCCTCGCCCTCGTTCTAACCACTCCTCTCCCCGACCTGTACGCAGAGTCTCGCCACCACAGGTTTCCGGATTTACACCAGTGAGGAACGGTGCACGGCCAACGCAGAAAAGGTCTCATCTACCAGTCACAATGTCAAACAGATTTGAGATCTTGGTAGAGATGGAAGACGAACCAGAAGAGACCAGGCTCGTTGGGGATTCCATCCTACGAGGACAGGTCGAAGAGTTCTGCGACAGAGTCCCAAATCAACGAAAAAGATTTTGCATCCCAGGAGCTGGACTGGACGACATTGTGGAAGCCTTCGAAGATACCACAAAGGATGCAAACGAAAATACCCTTTTTGTCATCCATGCTGGTTCAAATGACATCATGCGCACCAGATCCGAAGAGTTGATGGAGAAATATCGCAAGATTATCCAGCACTACAAAAACAAGTCAAGGAATATGATCATCTCAGGCATTCTCCCCAAGATCGACGCACCTGACAAATTCTACGACAAGGCCTTCAGCACAAATAGCCGACTAAAATATTTGTGTCTGGAGGAAGAAGTTGAATTCATCAACCTCTGGGATAATTTCTATAACCAGCCTACTCTGTTCCGCAAGGATGGCACTCATCTAGCACGCATGGGTTGTCTCCTACACGAAGCAGTCCGCAGCCATGGATCAAAAAACGCCATCCGAGAAGAAGCAGCAGTGACATAAATCATCCAACGCCAAGCAAAAAACAGAGGCAACCGAGGACCACCAGCGATAAGGACCAAAGACAGCGAGGACTGAGGACAGCCATGAACATAAATGTAGATCCGACAAGAACCAACAATATTATTAAAGAGCGTTCTGTGAGTTCTAAAATAACAAATTTAAAGGTATTCTATGCAAATGCTCGTAGCATACGCAATTCATTTTCAGATTTAGAGGAGCTAATGTTTACAGAAAATTATGATGTAATTGGCATAACAGAATCTTGGCTCAATACAGAAGATAGAGACTTTTTAGCAGAGTATTCACTTCCCGGTTATGTAATGTTTGAGAAAAGCCGAATAAATCGAAATGGAGGTGGCGTTTTACTTTATATCAAAGAAAGTCTTAACCCTACCCTCTTGTCAAAACCTCAAATTGTGAACGTTGACACATCTTTTGTGCTAATAAAGAATAATAAAGATACAAAAATAATACTTGCGTTAATATACAGACCTCCAGCTCAATCAGTGCAAACTGACTGAGAAATTTACGAACAAATTGCAGATGTAAATAACTCACAAGATACCGTAATTTTTGGCGACTTTAATTTACCTGTGACCAAGTAGGGCGATACTCTTACTTCACACTCCGGACATGACTTGTATACGAACTTGCAAGAGAGTTCGCTTTATCAATTTGTTCGAACACCGACCCGTGGTAATAACGTTCTTGACATTGTACTTGCAACAAAAGAAGAATTAATAGAGAATTTGAATGTTGGTGATGAATTCAGTAACAGCGACCATCGTACGATAACTTTCACTTTAAAGTTTACTATTAACGAACCAAATAGTAGCATCGAAAAAGTCCCTAATTTCAAGAAAGCAAACTTTCATAAACTTAGAGCTATGTTTAAAGAAACTGACTGGAGCTTTTTAATTAACAATAACGACATAAATACATCTTGGAAGTCATTTGAAACCACTAACCTAAAAGCAGTGCAAGACTGCATAACATCGAAAATACAGCGTCCAGGCCATAATAATAAGCCCAAATGGTGGAATAAAGATATTTCAAACTGCCTGCTTGCTAAAAAAAATTGCTAATGATAGATTAAAATCCTCACAAAATTACGAAGAACGGGTGAAATTTGTAGAGCTACGACGCAAAGCCAAAAAGTTAATTAAGCAAAGTAAAAAGACCCTAGAGTTACATATTGCGAAACAAAGTAAAACAAACCCGAAAGAATTCTATAGTTATATCAGAAAGAAAAAAGTAATTACTTCAACTGTTGGACCGTTAGTCGATGAAAATGGAGAATACACCAAAGACGAAGTACAAATGAGTACCGGTAATGCCCTCAATACCTTCTTTGCATCAGTTTTTACAACAGAAGACCTCAGTAATATCCCTACACCATCGCCGATTCAGATTGATAATTCAGATGTTCTAAGCAATATCACCGTTACAGAGAGAGAAGTATTGAATTGTTTAGATAAACTCAAGGTAAATAAAATGCCTGGACCTGATACAATCTCGCCTAGAGTTCTAAAGGAAGCTAAGGATGAGCTCTCCAAACCACTGACATTACTATTCAATAAATCCTTGCAGTCTGGAACTATGCCTGATCAGTGGAAGCTAGCCAACGTAACACCGATATTAAAAAAAGGCAGCAAATCCCTACCCAGTAACTATCGTCCAATTAGCTTAACCTCAGTTGTATGTAAAATGCTAGAAACGGTCATAAGAGACAGACTCGTAAATCACTTAGAAGAAAAAAACATACTTAAAGATACTCAACATCGCTTTCGTAAAAAACGTTCCTGTTTAACAAACCTCTTAGACTTCTTCCACGACATCCTCAACCTCTACGATGAGAGTAAAGCTGTAGATATTGTATACCTTGATTTTCAAAAAGGCCTTTGACAAAGTTCCCCACAAACTTTTACTGCTAAAACTAAAAGCGCATGGAATACAAGACGGTGTGTTGAAATGGATAGAAAATTGGCTCAGCGACAGAAAGCAAAGAGTAGTCATAAACGGTAAGGCATCTAAATGGACCAATGTAAGTAGCGGGGTACCACAGGGATCGGTACTAGGACCAATTCTCTTTCTAATTTACATCAACGACATAGATGAGGGTCTCACCTGTACAATCTCAAAATTTGCTGACGATACAAAAATTGCAAATAGCGTACTCTCAAAAGAACAAGTTGACGATATGCAGCACAATCTAGATAAATTGTCATGTTGGGCCCAAATTTGGCAAATGAGTTTCAATGCGGATAAATGTAAATTACTACATATCGGATACCTAAATGAGAAAGCAAACTATTCGATGAATGGCGCTCAGCTTAAGAATGTAAACAGAGAAACCGATCTGGGAGTAACAATATCGAGTAACCTAATACGTCAACAAAGTTGTTAAGAAGGCAAACAAAATAATTGGCTTTATAGGCAGGTCATTTGAGCATAAATCCAAAGAAGTTATCCTAACCCTTTACAATTCCTTAGTCCGCCCTCTTCTGGAATACTGCGTTCAATCCTGGTACCCTTATTACCAAAAAGATATAAACAAGCTAGAACGAGTTCAAAGTAGAGTTACCAAAATGATACCTAGCCTAAAGAACAAACCATACGAAGAGCGTCTTAGAGAATTAAATATATTTCCTTTAACCCAGCGCAGATTAAGAGGTGACTTATTTCAAGTGTTCAAAATCATCAAAGGCATCGACAATATGAACTGTAGTAAGTACTTCACTATCGACCAATCTAATTACACGCGGGGAAACGGTTGCAAAAATATTGGTAAATCTTTTAACTCACACGAATCTAAGAATTTCTTCTTCAATCGAGTTGTCAACTTGTGGAATGGGCTTCCCCGAGACGTTACAGACTGCAGCACCGTTGATTCATTTAAACTCCGCCTAGACAAATATCTCGCATCAAACCCGGGACTGACTGCGTTTGTAAATGAATAACTTTATTTTATCCTCCCCTCAGTTACTAACCCATATGTCCCCTACTAACTTCCTAATCCTCCCACGGACATTAGTTCCAGGGCAGTAGTTCCCTTTCCAATGTTCCCTTACCCACTCTAAACCACTGTTTAGACACTTGATCCTCAGTGTTTTGGAGGACAAGCAGCCTAGAAGGGTCACTAGATCTTTTATTGCTTGATTTCCTTTGTACTCCTTTGTACTCCTTTGTACCTGATTTCAAAACCAACCTAAACACCACGGCCAATTTAGGTGCCAAGACCATTGCAATCTTTTTAAAAAAGAGAAGGAAAAATCCATCTGGGTCTGTGCCACCATAGGTATCAAGATCCAGCAAGTACCTATTCAGTTCAGCTGATTTGAATGCCATTGAATTGAGGTTGGGCTTAGGAAAACATGTCAATGGCAAAGACAATTCCTGATTACTCTGCTTATTAATACAAATATTAGATAGAATATTGGCCTTCGATAATGGGTCAAAAGAGATGGAGCCATCAGAATCACAAAGAGGAGATATGGAGGAATCTATTCCAAATAAAGAGGACTTCAAAGCGGACCACCATTTATGAGGCTGTGTAGCTCCTGCCAGAACATCCTGAAGATGGGAGTTATAATCCCTCGCAGCACCATCATAAACTCTCTGTGCAGCTGCCCTTTTAGAAACATAATTTTCCCAATGCAAGGGGGTTTGATTACGCCTCCATAGACGATATACAGCCTGTTTGTCATCAAATGCACGCTTGCAGTCATCATTAAACCATGCTTTATCCCTGATACGAGACTTAATTGTTTTTGATGGAACTCTCTTGCGAAGGATACCAAGAAGGGAATTGTTGAGAGCTGAAACTGGGTCATGAGATCTTAGTATGAGATTCCACTCAATATTACAAACGTTGTCCCAGTTAACCCTGGATTTAAGGTATACTTTACGTGAGAGTAATATCAGGAACAGAAAAATCAAGATTAATTTTACACATGATGGCATTGTGGTCGGAAGTGCCAACAGGTACAAGAACGGAGGTTTTTACAACGCCAGCAATATCTGTTAGTACTAGATCAAGACAATTTCCAGACATATGAGTAGGTCCTTGGATTAGCTGTTCACAACCAGATAAGTTTGCAAAATCCAAGGCAGCAAGACCATTTCTATTAGTTGGAGAGACCGAGTTCAACCACTCTCGATGGACAGTTGGGCTATCAATCCTCCCCGAAACAAGCTAGAGACTTGATAGAATTACCTCGATGAAGGCGATTCAGTCGTGGCCGCCTCCTCGGGAATCAAGGCGTCTGGCAGTCAATAGAGAAAATCACACACACACACACACACACAGTTAAAATTGCACTTTAAACAGAACACAAAGAAATAAAGAAAGACTTATAAGCTATACGACGTTAGATACCAGTTCATGTGGGGTCTGTCCCCTTGGTGCCATCCAGGCTTTGTAACAAGGGCTTGTCCATTGTCCGTTCTACCCGGTGAACGCCTTGCATGCGTATGTGCACTACGGTGTATCCACTACGAGTAGTCCTCTGTGGCTGTCTCCCGAGTCTGGTACGAGGTTAGGGAGGGGTACGGTGGGCCTTTCTATAGTATGGGTTATTGGCACCAGTATGCCCCTCACCAGAGGTACTGCATATGAAATCCGGTCCTATGCCGCGGCGATTCGTTTCTTAAATATCTGTTCGCTATCTGACATAACCGACATGGACTTATAGTCTTCCCACCACACGTTTTGCCCCTCTTCCCTGTCGATGGCAACGGACAGACCAAATCGGCCCTCTATTGCGCTTGGCCAGCGTGTGAACAAGTTTTATGCATTGGCTTATTTATGCAGAAAAAAGGGGGGGTAGTGTAAAAGCCATATATATTTGTGTCACTGTACTTACCTGCCTGTGGGTCATGAACTATGAAGATAACCTTCCACACATAGTATAGGATAGTCCTAACCTAACCTAACCCTATGTTTGTGTGTTTAGGCTAGACCTAGCCAAACCTAACTGTGTGTAAAACCCCCATATTTGCCATTGATGTAAAATATGTTTTTTGGGATACCCGTGCTGTACAGTACTGTACTGTTATTTGAAGTACGTATTATGGCTTCGTGTGACGTGAAGTCATTATTCACAAATATTCCCCTGAACGAAACGAAACGAAACATTTGCACCAATCAATTATTTGCCAATACTAACATGGTACAAGGTTTTAGTCAGTCTAATTTTCACAAACATCTCTCTTTGTCCGTGAAAGACACACAATTAATTTTTAATAACACTACATATAAACAAAATTACAGCCTTGCAATGGGCAATCCCCTTAGTTGTAGCTTAGCCAATATATTTCTGGCCTATCACGAACACCAATGGTTTAACCCTTAAAGATCGGGGCCCGACTTAAGTCCGTATCGAAAAATTTGGACTATGTGGCGGGGCCCGCCTTAAGTCCGAGTGCAATTTTGGCGCAATATTGGCTCTGAGAGAGAGACGAGTGACTGGAGGAGCATGGGTTACCTCATGACCACTCGCCACGGCCGCCGTGGACCTACTGAGATATACTCCCCTTACATCCACCCTCACTCCCTCGCTACATACGTAATTATATAAAGAAATTACTGTATTTTAGCGATTTTGCCCTTCGGTTGCACGATCGTTGCAAGACAACCAGTGATCGTAGAAGGATGGTTCGGGTGTCATTGGAAAGCTCAATTTACACCCTTTCAAGGGATACATACTTGTATTATGCTCTGGGTCTTGTTTATGCATGAAAAAGAGCACGGAAACAACCCCATTTATGGTAAAAAAAAAACGCTGTGCGGCACGGTCAAATATACCGCCTAGCCCGCTCGTAAGGTGTTAACGAATGTCCCATATTTTTTAAACCATAAATGTACATTGATGATACGTTTCTACTTTTCAGTTTCCTAAATCACATTCCCCTGTTCCTTAACTATCTTAATTCAAAAACATAAAAATATAAAATATAACTACGTAACAGAACATGACAGTAAACTTCCATTTCTTGACCTAAGCAGAAAAAAATGAATCCTCTTTTACTACATCCATTTATAGGAAACCCATTTTCACTGGATTACTGACCAAATTCAACTCGAACATCCCTATACACTACAAAATAAATCTCATTCTTACTCTGGTAACCAGAGCTTACAAAATTTGCTCCACATAATTTTCACTCCACCCAGAATTATACTGTAATATTTACGAAATATTTTAAAACTCAATGGCTATACCTACTCATTTCTAAGACACATACATAGGAAAACAGTTAGCTAAATTGCACTCTCCACAACCTAAAGCACACACTGCTCAGAAAGCCGTAATATATTGTTCCATCCCATTCCTAGGTAGTAATTTGTATAACAGTCGAAACAAAATAAACAAACTCATACAAGATTTTTATCCCCAAATATCATTATATATAACCTTTCAACCACCTATGACTCTAGCTCGTTGTTTTTAGATTTAACCCATAAACGGCGAGCGTCCTCATATGAGTCCGTACTGGGCGAAGGCGAGCGTCCTCATATGAGCCAAGGCCTATTTTTTTTTTAAAGGCCCCAGTAGCACTTTAAAAAAAAAAATTGTGTTTAAGTGAGATAATTCCCCTCCATACCTCTTATCACTCCTCCAAATGTGTCAAAATCCCCTCCTTACCCCCCCCCCCTTCAATTATCACCTATTTGTCCTCTTATTCCCATATATATTGGTGTTTTTATCATGACAATATCTCCAAACCGGTCTAAGCCGTGCTCATGTTGCTAGAGAGGGTGTAGAGTGTTTGAGAGTGTGAGTGAGTAAGTCAGTGTAGCTTCAGGCTCCGAGAAGGGAGGGTGTGGCCCGCCTCAGCTCCACACTTGATGAATGGCCAGTCGGCAATTATTCGCGATTTTGACCATCCAAACACTATTCCCACTTGTTTTGTTGTTGTTACATGTTGCTATCTTCATATTAAACGTAAAATAGGCGCATATGAATAAGTAATAACAATATTTATCCTAAAATGACGATGAAAGGTGGGAATGGAGCCTAATATGTCATCCCCGTTGTGTGGTGTCCATTACACACAACTTGCCGTTTTTGGGTTAAGGACCGAATCCTCGATGCTGTGCGATCAACCGTTGTATACCAATACAAGTGCAGTTGTTGTAATGTGACCTACATTGGGCAAACCAAACGCCATCTTACGGCCAGGATTGCAGAGCATAGGGGTGTGTTGTTTAGGACGGGCTTTCCATTATCGAAGCCCCCCTATTCGGCCATACGGAACCATTTTGATGCCTCATGCCATGATATCAACAAACATAATTTGTCCATACTTTTCTACGAACCCAGGACCTTAGGCCCTCCCTGAGCACCCACGAGACATCGACATCACTACTATGTTATTAATTTAACTGGTATGTGTATTGAACTTAATGTAGGATATCATTTTAATGGTAGGCAAAATTAGTTTTATTCCACTATTTCTACCATTTCGTTAAAACTGTTTACAATTTTCTTTTTATACAAAAATTCCAAATGTAGGTTTTAGGTATAGCACGTTTTACAACACTCAACATATTCAGATAGCTGTTCGTCTTATTCTCTTTCCTCTTTATTTAATTTCAATATAAACATATACAATTAATATACAACACAATTTTTTATAGCAAACTCTAATTGTAAGTTAATTTAAATTTTAGGTTTGATGATGGCTTATGATGACAAGCCGAAACATTACCTAATAAAGATGTTCCTCACGTTGGCCTTAATATTCTTTATAAGACTCCGCTACCCTAATGACACGAGCATAGTTGAAGTATATATATATATATATATATATATATATATATATATATATATATATATATATATATATATATATATATACAGGGTGTCCCAGGAGGAAAGGGCATAACTTTGGGAAATGATAGAACAACGCATTCTAAGCATAAAATGTTTATATAACAAAAAGTCCAAATCTCAACCATTATAAAGATAATGAAGGTTTAAGTTAGTGTCCTCCCCCGCATCACTGTAATGGACTCTCCCATGTCAAATAATTTTTAGCTGGTCCAAAGTGAGCTACTATGTCTATAATCATTTTGCAACATACAGAATTATAGTATCTTTAAAATAACATGGTAAAATAATTGCAGAAAGATGGAGGTGTGGTAGGCACTAGGACAGCTAGGCCAGCCTTATGGGGAAATACTGAAGAAAATTCCATTTTCAACATGCAATATCTCGATACTGGTCGAGATTTGGAATATTTCTTATAGAAGATCTTAGGCTTAGAATATTTTGTTCTATCATTTCCCAAAGTTAAGCCCTTTCCACCTGGGACACACTGTATATATATAGTATATATTAATGTACATACCGTGCAGTATATGTAATGCGCAATTTTGTTATAAATATTACAATGTTAAATACAGATTTAATTAACTTAAAATGTGAAATGAGTGTAAAAGTGAGACCCTCCATGTTTCATTAGGTCGACCAGGGGATGGAGACCAACAAAGTACAAATTGGGACCGGAAAATCCCTGCCTCTTCATTAACCAAAGATGAGGAGGCCAGGGGAGGGAGGGGAGTGGAGGGGTGGGTGGGGTGGGGGGGGGGGGGGGGGCAGAACAAATGTGGTAGAAAAGCTAAACATGCAAAAGGAAATATTGGAAGGAGAGGAATACACAGGTCAAATAGGTTATATTTTTTTCCAAACACTCGACATTCAATGATATTCTATGCATTCATATATATCTAATCTCTCTCTCTCTCTCTCTCTCTCTCTCTCTCTCTCTCTCTCTCTCTCTCTCTCTATCGATCGATCGATAGATAGATAGATAAATAGATTGTATGTAATTAATCAAAACATACAAACGTAATTTATACCAGATTATAATAATAATAATAAAAGAACTGAAATAAACTACTTAGATATACCTATTACATTATCACATAACTGTAACTAACACATATTCCTAAAGTGATATTGGTACCATATACAGTAGCTTACCAGTTAAAAGCACAAGAGGTTGGAGGAGGTGTCGTGCGATCCTAGAGAAGGCTTTATTATGTACTGTGAGTAATGACTCGGCAATGAGGCGGGTTGAATCTCCCGAACAAATTAATAATATTGAACAATTATTGTTATTTATTGGGTGATTTAACGTTTTACAATTGTCTCGTGTTGCTGAGAATGATGGTTTTTAGACCGGGAGTCCTGTTCTAACTGATCGACCCTGGTGCTCTGCAATCCGCGTGTTTAATTGGCGCTTCGTTTGACTAATATAAGACGCGTTACAGCGGCCGCATTTATTCATATAAACAATTGCTGACTTGCAAATTTCGTTCTATAAGGAAATTGGAGCTGTAGAAAACGTTATTTAACAGAATGTACAGCTAAAATACTGTCGTAGTACATTTATAGATACATAAAACCCAATTCAACATACCATTTATCCACAGAAACGTACATTATTATTGCATTTATGTTTAATATCGATGTTCATGGCTCCAACTTCCTTATAGGCTGAAACTCACAAGTGGTCAAGTGAGGACTGCAGACCATCAGGGATACAATCCTTGAACTTGAGAAAGCTCGATAATGTTCTGGGAGGTTCAAATATAACCCTTAATGAGACTTGTGGGTATGAACAACGAATCAATTTAGATATATTGTTACCCAGAGAGTAGCTGGATTGCCCCAAAAATGGAATTGTAAAATACACGATGGCCTTACTGACTCTACACTTAGGGTTTGCTGGAAATAATAACTTGTTGATCTGCTTCCCAAAACAATGTTCAATGAAGGGGATGGGAAAACTATTTGAGTGTAATATCTTCTTAAGGAACTAAAGTTCATTATGAAATGCTAGATACGAGGAACAGATTTTAAATGCTCTTGTTGTTGTTCCCCAAGCTGCCTGGCCGAACAGCCCCAAGGCCCCGAGCACGGCCAAGGCCATAACCGAGTGCCCCCACAGAACCCTCCCTGCCGACCACAATAAAGCCTGGGTGACCGAAGCCACTCCATGGCGGGGAGCTGAGGAGGATGCGGAAACACCCGGGAAACCAAAGCCCCACCCAGGGCCCTGTGCCCCTCAGCAATTATGAAGAGAAAGTTGAGGGGCAAGGGAAAAATGTGACACTTTGGCTTCCAATCTTGGTAGATTGGGAGGTCAATCCACGGAAGAGACGCCGTCACTCGAGATCTAGAAGATATATAAGTAAAAGGAACAGTCAGAGTAAGCTATGGGTATGGCAGAGATCGCTCAGTTCTCACTCTTGTAACTAATGTTAGTATAAAATGTATCTTATATTGCAGAGGAACTGAAGAATTAAATTAAGTTGTGAGGACAGTGAAGGTGGGTTTCTTGTAGACGGATGTAGCGAATGAAGTATTCGAATGAAGTATTCGAGAATGGATAGTAAGTCGTAGGCATGTGCATAAACCTGTAACCGTCTTGGTGGTGTAATTGTTAAGGTATCAACAATCTGTGTGTGATAACCCGGGTTCGAATCCTGGAGGATCGCACATGTGCTTTTATTAATTTCATTGGAGGTGTTTGGTGTTGTGGTGAAGTTAATACAAAATAGATTATTAATGTTAATGTCTAGAAATTAAATCTGATTGTCCTGTTCTGTCTCCAAAGTAAATTAAATATTTGTGTGTTGAGCGTTAACATAATCAAGGAATTTTGAGACGTGGTCAGGTGATTTAACTAGTACAAATGCGTCGTCAATGTAGCGGCGGTACAAGAGGGGCGTGAACTCTTGTGGGCAATTTTTAAACCATATTTCTTCGTGATGAGTTAACAATATATCGGCAAGACTACAACAAAATGGGTTACCCATCGAAATTCCTTCGGTCTGTTTATAAAATGAATGATTCAACTGAAAAATACAGTCTTTAGCAGCATACGTGAGGCATTTTTTGAATTTTGATTAATTTAGACCATTGCCAGTTTCATCGTTTTCGAAAAAACTTAGAACAACAAATATCGATAGTCTCATTAAGAGGAACATTGTTGGACAATGATTTGATATCAAAAGATGCCATGAAACGATTAGAATGATTCTAGTTACATCATTCCTTTGCACATACAAAAAAAGGTATTTCACGGTGTAGAGGTTCTTTGCATTGGGCGACAAAATGGGTACCAAATATTTAGCTAATCTAAAACTACAGTACATGTGCCTATTGCTGAAAGAATTGGGCGAAAAGGGATGTTCTCTTTGTGCACCTTTGGTGGCCCATACATTATACCTGGACTGGAACCAGAAACAAACAATTCGGAATAGGTCGGATCATCCAAAATTCAATCTGATTTTAGTTTTCTTAACAAGTTATTGATATTATCCTCGCTTTAACTGTTTAACTTTAAATATTTGATTAGTGGTTTGCAATATATACCTTTAAAGGTTTAAGTAGGTGGACACGTTTACAAGCTTGACTTCATATATATAAATGATAGTTATGAAAAGATTCTTAAATATTTGTTTGTATATACGTTCCTTGTTCATTAAAATAAGAATTACTTTTTGTGTATTTCTCTCCTGTTAAATTATTTGGGTCTGATATTCTAAGAATCATAGTTTTGTATGGGTGAAACAACCTGGATCCTAGTTAATTAGTATTCCTATCTATCTATTGCCCGACGCCGTGATCCCCGAAGGGGTGGCCACGAACGAACCGCCCCCATGCACCTCTTTCCCCAGTCAGTCGACGCCCCTCCCCCCAACCAGCACCGCCTTCGTTCATATACTTCCTCACTCCATCCTTCCACCTCTCTTTCGGTCTACCTCTCCCTCTCTGTCCCTCCACCTCGCTCTCGTACACCCTCTTAGGCATTCTCTCGCTTTCCATACGTTCCATATGGCCGAACCATCTCAAGTTATTCCTTTTCACACTTTCCAGCACATCTACCTCCACACCACACCTCCTTCTTACTTCCTCATTAGTCTGTCTATCCCTCCATGTAACTCTGCACGCACTTCTTAAGTAATTCATTTCCACTGCTCTCACTCTTGGTCTGAGTCTCTCAACCAACGTCCATGCTTAATTAGTATTGATAATTGAAAAATAGAACTAGGATATAATATATATATATATATACCTGTATATATATATATATATATATATATATATATATATATATATATATATATATATATATATATTACAAACTCATTTGTTCCATATTTTTTACCATTTAACCTACTGTTTTCCAAACTCTTTCTTCTCCCCATGTCAATTTAAGTAATTACGCTTTCCTCATTGTACACCCTTCACTTTTGTTCATTCATATCTTTCTTATTACCCCTCATCCATCGCTCTAACCTATTTTATATCCATTGTCTTCCTTATTTTCTTATTCATTTTGCAGTCCTTAAAGGGGAGTCTGTCTTTAGTTTGGTCCCTAGAACTCTTTCTTATCTCAAGCTTAACGAACCTATTGACATTTCAAAACTAATGGAGCTAAGCATGAGGGAGAAGGGAGTCCAGAGAAAACACCCTCTTAAGTGAAAATTTACCCTTAATCCTGCTTTTTGTCTCTTCTTCCCTACCTTTATCTGTTTTTCTTTCCTCCTCCTCCACTCCTCTTCTTATTCTCGTATCTTTCCACCTCCTCCTCCTCCTCCTACTATGATTTCCTCCTCCTTCTCCTCTAACTGTTTCCTCCTCCTCCTCCTCCTCCTCCTCCTCCTCCTCGTCGTCGTCTTCTCCCTTCTCACCTTACGGGCATTTGAAACTTTCCTACTTCTTTCTCTCCCTCCTTTATCCCTGCCATTCTCTCTCTCTCACTCTCTCTCTCTCTCTCTCTCTCTCTCTCTAATCTGCGGTAAATTAATATACACATTCGATCAATAGATATCTGGAAACCGAATAATAGAACTTTGTTTTAATAACTGACAGAAAATTAGCGCAAATTAAGTAAAATTAGCGAATATTGTTTAACATACGTGAACTAAGAATACAAATGAGAAAATAAATTGCTTGAAGTGGTGCATGCAGAAAATAAAACTATAAACAATGGGAGAAAAGAAAGCAGAATGCTGGTAGGAATTAAACACATCAAAATAACAGAGGGATAACAATAAATTGAGTAAATTGGCAAGAAGAAATAATATAGGGTTCAGGAAGCAAGAAGAATGTGAAAAAAGTTGGAAATAAATATGAAGACAGAGGGAGGTGGTTGGACAAGGAGTAGTGACAGACAATCGTAATAATTATACCAAATAAGAAAAGGATGAATAGATTTATTAATTGAAGGAAAAAGAAACACACAAAGACAAAATACATACCGGTAACCAAAAAGACACGACAAGGGTAAAGGAAGCAAGGAAGGTGATTATAAAGGGACATGATGTGGACGATGTGGAGAGCGAGGTGGAGGGACAGAGAGGGAGAGGTAGACCGATAGAGAGGTGGAAGGATGGTGTGAGGAAGTATATGAACGAAGGCAGTGCTGGTTAGGGGGAGGGGCGTCGACTGACTGGGGCCGGTTCGTTTGTGGCCACCCCTTCGGGGATCACGGCGTCAGGCAATAGATAGATAAATAGATGTGGACGATAACACTGAAAAAGGAAAAAGAAGGAAGAGGTAAGGTATCAAACATAGAACAGGGGAGAAACTGTGCTAGTAAGATAAAATGGAAACTATTTAATTGGACGAAGTGAAAGTATATATAATGAGAAAAGTGTGTGAAAGAGAAATCATGGAAAATATGCAGGATCTGTAATATAGAGGAATAAAAAATAAAAAACAAGTAAAATAAAAAATAAAATTAATCTTTAGGTAACAATACATGGATATACTGTACAAAAATACAAATACAACTTGATGGGCAAGCGGGAGAACACGTACCTCCGCCTACGCTGGTGAAGGTATGCGCTCTACCGATTGCCTCCAAAATTGAATAACTCTTTGTATGGTGCATATCCTATCTGCTCTTAAACTTTCATAATAATCAGTTAATCACTTTTGGAGATATCTTGTTTACAGACAAACAGACAGCCAAACAAACGGAAGCAAGTACAAACCTTCTACAACTTCGTTGGCGGAGATAATTAGGTAGACAGAGAAAGAAAGGGACATTTAGCACAGATAATCAAGAACTAGAACATTCTTAGCAAGAAGTGAGGAAAGAAGAGAGTGATAAAGAGTATACTGATAGAAAAAATAGGCAACAATAACTAAGAAACAAAATTGAAAGGAGAACAAGAAAAGAACAAAACGGGCCGAATAAAATATACAAAGATAAAGTGTTAACAAAAAAGTACTGAAGCAAAATAAGAAAAAAAAAAGAGTGTCCAATAAAATATAAAAAAACAATACATAATGGATTTGAATAGAGGGAATAGAATTAGATGAATAGAGGGAAGAAAAACAAGGTGAGACAATATAAAAAACAGAAAGAAGGAAAGAGAGGCTAGAGAAAATGGGAAGGACACGAAAAGACAGTGAAGAAGGAAGTCAGAGAGAGGTCAGACAAAATAGGGAAGGACACGAACAGGCAGTAAAGGAGAGAGAAAGAGAGAGACCAGATAAAGAAGAGAGAACACGAACAGGCAGTACAGAGAGGGAAATACAGAGACCAAAGAAACTGGGAAGGATATAAGAAGATGGTGAAAGAAGGAGTGCGGAAAAAATAAATAAAGTGGGAGGGATACGACAAAGAAGTGAAAGAGGGGGTGGGGAACAACCTAATAAAACTGGAAGGACACGACAAGACAGTAAAGGAGGGAAAAGGGAGCAATAAGGAAACTAGGTCCAGCTTTATCACACCAAGAATCTTGAAAATCTGTGTTCAATTTGGGGTAATGTCAAAAGTTGATTATTAAGCGCTCTCTCTCTCTCTCTCTCTCTCTCTCTCTCTCTCTCTCTCTCTCTCTCTCTCTCTCTCTCTAATATATATCTATATATCTCTCTCTCAAAATAATTTCTCTTCTGCAACTTCTGTTTCTCTGAGCTTCACCTGTATATTCATATTACATTATTTCCATCCACTTACACATTCACCCTCACTCTCTCTATCTATATCTCTCTCTCTATATCAATAAAATGCATCCATGAATGTAATCCTCATTCTTTACAATTCCTTAGTCCGTCCTCTTCTGAAATATTGCGTTTAATCCTGGTGCCCTTACTACCACAAACATATAGACAAAACTGGAATGAGTTCAACGTAGAGTTACCTAAATTATAGCTAGTCTAAAGAACAAACCATACAAGTAGCGTCTTAGTGAATTATATCTATTTATTTTAACCCAGGACAGATTAAGGGGTGAACCGGTGACCTAATTCATTTGTTCAAAATCTATACAATACACTATACAATCGACCAATCAAAGTACACGCGGGGAAATGGTTGGATAATCATTAGTAAATATTTCAAATTGCACGAGTCTAAGAATGTCATCTTCAATCGAATTGTCAACTTGTGGAATGGGCTTCCTCGAAATGTTATAGACTGCAGCACCGTTGATTCCATCGCCTAGACAAACACCTTGTCTTAAATCTGAGACAGACTACATTTGTAAATTAATAACATTTCTTTTCACTTGCCTCACATACATCGAAGATCACTGCGTTTTTTTTTTTAAATAACTAAGATGTTACTTTCTTTACCCATGATACACGAAAGATAAATTATTATAGCTGTGTAATGTTACTAACCCAATTGTCTGCTCCTATCATATCCAAATCCTTTTGTTGTTTGACTTCCTTTGTTCTCTCTCTCTCTCTCTCTCTCTCTCTCTCTCTCTCTCTCTCTCTCTCTCTCTCTCTCTCTCTCTCTCTCTCTCTCTCTCTCTCTCTCTCTCTCTCGAACACCCCACAACCAACCCTACCCAACCAATCTGAACGAAACGGCCCATCCCTGCGAACGACAAGTACTCTAACCCCCCACAGGTGTCGCTAGGGTTCGTCCAGTAGTCGTAATGTATCGTCTGGGGTCCTATAGGGGGAGAACTGGGTTCTATGGGGTGGGAAAAGAGGCCCTAACTTTCTGATAAATTTGAATAAGGAGTTTTTTCCTTCCTGTGTGAGCTCCACTGTGGGATTCTTGCTACATTTTATGGAATTTATTTTGTGTTACTTTTTATCTCAGTGTGTGTGTGTGTGTGTGTGCGCGCGCATATATATATATATATATATATATATATATATATATATATATATATATATATATATATATATATATATAGAGAGAGAGAGAGAGAGAGAGAGAGAGGGGGGAGCATAAAGGGGTAAGCCTATACTACCTTAATTAGTAACTAGGGCAAGGTGGATTGGCTTTCGATAGAGGGACGGGACGGAGGAGGAAGAGGAAGAGGAGGACAAGGAGGAAAAGGTGGAGGAAGAATAGGAGGAGTAAGTGGAGGTGGAATATGGATGAGAAGAGGAGAAGGGATGAGGAGGACAAGGAAAGGGAGAAAAGAGTATTATAGTCATATCTAAAATGTAGATAATTAATTGAGAAGTCTAGAAAAGATCTATGAATTATACAAGGGATAGCAGGAGATCTGGCCTGTTAAAAAATAGTTCAATTGTAACAAATTGTACACCTAAAATACGTTTGAGTTTGATCATACAAATAGATAATTAATCCGGTATACACATAATATTTGTCAGCAGAAGAAACATTTTTGGTGCGCTGCCCTTATGAAATTGATTCCCATAAGACAAATAATAATGAAACAAAACTAGAAATTAAGCCAATATCAATACAATTTCACTTTGGACAAACAAAACATAAACAAATACAAATTTAGGTATAAAGATAATATATAATAATTCAATATTTACAGGTACATTGTAATTTACTGACTTCCACTTAAAATCTATTCTCTAAAATATTTCCCTTCTAAATATAAATAGGAAAAGGTTAAGTTTCCTTTATCACGCCGTGGTGTAGTGGATTAAAGCATAGACACTCGTCCTGACAGTCGGTGTTTCTAGTCTGGCTGGGAGTATATAAATATTTAGTAGCTCACATGTAATTGTAATGGGTGTATTAAAAAAACGCTTACAGATTTCAAGTGCTAAGTACCGAGTAAAAAAACAAGTTCACTCTATTCTATAGCAAAATAATAAATAATAGATAATTAATTATTTAAAGGACATAAAGTAAAATATTAAGTGTCGTCCAAACGTATGTTATAATCCGAACACTGGCATTGGTCTACCCTTCCATGCTCCTTTCATGCTTAATTGTACAGTCGTGAACATTAATTCAGACACAAACTTATTCGAGCGGTTTCGTTAGTTAGTTAAAATAGAACTTCAGAGGCTATCAACCCTATTGGATTATTAAGCCAGCACACTGTAAGTCAAGAATAACGTCAGGACTGAAGCATCTCTGCGAAAACTCCAGTCCCTTCCGCGGTTTCGGGTTGAATTGAATCACCTTACTAATTCTTACTGAGCATTTGCATTTCAGAGATTCTTTTAATAAGTTCGAGACTTCAAAATCGATCAAAATTAATTACCACTACTGTACATGGCCACTGCAGTGTGTTAATTGAAATAATGTTATTTCCCACCAACTGATGTAATACAAAAATCAATCATACACAATATTTTTAATCTTTGAATCTTTATGCCTAGTCATAATACATTTCCGGAATTTCATTCAAAATATGATGATCAACCCCCAATGAATCTATGAATAAAAAACTATGCTTCATAAATGATTGAATTAACTTCAACTACGTTTGGATACCAGACTCAAACTTGGGCATCAGCATTATATCCCGCGACCAGAGTTGCAAATGTTACATATTTTTTTACGCTAATCTGTTTCAAATAATTAATATTTTTCTGCTAACCATATAACATCATCACAATATGCGAAGATACTTTGATTTCTTAATTTCTAATGTGTGAATAGGTAAACCTATACTTTCCCTTTAGTTAAGTTCATAGTAAACATGTTAATCATGTATCAATTATTTAGTGCTTTATTTGTAACCCTGTTCTGCTAGATTTCTAAATGTGCATATATCTCATTAATAAAAAAAATTGGGGGAAAATGTGATACAACAATATAGGTTCATTTTCCATTTTACAATGTGTTCGTCATAGTCTGTAACAGTTAGTTTAATACACCCTATATATATATATATATATATATATATATATATATATATATATATATATATATATATGTTAGTAAAGCCAGGTAATACATTTTCTTTAATACATACGAGGTTGAAAGAAATGGCAATTTCTGCGTTGGAAATTTTGTTTTATTCAAAGTTTCCAGGTCTCTGATGAGTTTTCGCTGGGTGGTAGGAAGTAGATGAATGAGATGAGCAAAATTCATGGTGGTACAGGGATACATAAATGTACATGATGATACAGGATATACGACGCGTTTCACTGGACAACCAGCATTATCAAGTAAGGGTAGAATGATATAAAAGGTAAACAGGAAGGGTATATATAGAGGGTGGAGGATCAGAGGAGGCGAAAATCGGGGGGCAAAAGTCTCCTATTGGTGGAGGGGTATTCTAGGAGTGCAAAAGGGGGAACCGCTTCACGCAGGCGCACTGGATGCGGGATGGTGTTGGTCGGGTGGCGGGGTCAAAGCTGATTGGCTGCGTGTCGAGGTGCGTGGCCTAAGTTGTGTGGTCCGTGTGGCGCCGGCAGAAGACGAAGCTGAAGGAGGTAGCGCGGGGGGCTGCATCAAGGGCACCGGGGGGCGAGGAGGGGCGTTAGGTCCTGTAGGGTAGTGCCTTTTGGCAGAAGGAAGGATCTGAAAGTCTAGAGTTTTACCATTGCCCTGATACACCAACACTGGACATCCCGGAGAAGGCCCTGAAAACACTACTGGAGCTGTGTACCAAGGAAGCCCCCTTCCTTTGCCCCCGGGGCAACATGTACAAGCAGATAGACGGTGTGGCGATGGGCAGCCCCCTAGGAGTTCTTTTTGCGAACTATTTTATGGGTACCATCGAGGAAGAGCTCCTAGCTGCCCAACGACCCGCCGTCTACTGTAGATACGTGGATGACATCTTCGTGCAAATCAAGGACCTCCACGAACTACAGGAACTCCAGCGTCGCTTCATGACCTCCTCCGGACTTAACTTCACCTTTGAAAAATCAAACAATGGACAACTCCCCTTCCTCGACATCCTCGTAGCTCTGAACGACCATGGGTTCAAAACCACCGTCTACACTAAACCAACTAACACAGGACAATGCCTCAACGGCGATAGTGAATGCCCCTGCCGTTTTCTTCTATCCTCCATCTCCGCCTATGTTAGGAGAGCCCTCACACACTGCTCTACCTGGGCCGACACCCACCAGGAACTAGAAAGACTATCCCAAGTTTTAGTGAATAATGGATACTCCAACTCCGACATCTCCAGCACCATCAACCACCATCTTGAAAAATGGTACACCCAAAGCCCTCCTAACATTGACCCCCCCAATGAAATTAAGATCTTCTACCGCAATTACATGTCCTCTGAACACAAAAATGACGAGGCCGTCTTAAAAGAAATAATCTCCAAGCATGTCCACCCAACCAACCCGGAAAACAAAATCAAATTAATAATTTATTACAAATCCCCCAAGACCTCCAACCTCGTTCTCCGCAACAAACCAGCTTCCACCAAGATAAAGAGCCCGATGACCGACGATCACGTCATTTACCAACATACCTGTAATTATGAGGACTGTGGACCTCATTCCTATATTGGCATGACGCAGACTCGTCTTTCACGTCGGTTAACTCTTCACCTTCAGGCTGGAGCCATCAAAGACCACTATCTCATCCCCAACCACCCCCACCTCACACGCAACGAGTTAGAGAAACACACCACCATACTCGATAAAGAAAGTGACCCAAGGAGATTATCTATACTCGAAGCGTTATATATCCAAGCCTTACATCCTAACATCAACAACCAAACTCTAGACCTTCAGATCCTTCCTTCTGCCAAAAGGCACTACCCTACAGGACCTAACGCCCCTCCTCGCCCGAAGACGAAGGCGAAGACTTCAACGACGACGGCGAAGTCTTCGCCGTCGTCGTCGAAGTCTTCGTCGTCGACGAGCAGGCAGGTTTTAGGAAGGGAAGAGGATGTGTAGATCAGATTTTTACCCTGAATTGTGTTGTGGAGAAATATCTGGAGAAGCAACAAATGGTGAATGTTGCCTTTATGGACTTTGAGAAGGCCTATGACAGAGTGGATAGAGAAGGTTTGTGGAAAGTAGTTAGAATATACGGAGTAGATGGCAAGTTGCTGAAAGCAGTGAAGAGCATGTATGAGGGTGCAAAGGCGGCAGTACATGTGGAGAGTGAGCAGAGCGAGTTCTTCGACCTGAATGTTGGGTTGAAACAGGGGTGTGTGATGTCCCCGTGGTTGTTTACTGTATATATGGATGGAGCAATGAAAGAAATACTATCAAGAGCAGTGGATGTTGGTGTATCGCTGAAAAGGGAGGGAATTGAGTGGAAGCTACCTATACTGCTGTTTGCGGATAATACAGTTCTGATGAGTGGTAATGAATGGGAGTTGCAGGGGCTGGTAAATGAGTTTGGAACAGTGTGCGAAAAACGGAATTTGAAGGTAAATGCGGGGACGAGCAAGGTTATGGTCTTCGAAAGGGGTGAAGTCACAGAGTGTGAGGTGAAGCTGAATGGTCAGGCTATGGAGATAGTCAACTCTTTTAAGTATCTGGGCAGTGTGTTGAGTAAAGATGGGACTATGGATGAAGAAGTGAGGGAGAGGGTACAACAGGGGAAGAGGGTTGTAGGAACGTTGAAAGCAGTAACAAGAAATAGGGTGGTCAGTATGGAAGTGAAGAAGTCCTTGCATGACAGTGTGGTAATCGCGACACTGGCTTACGGAAGCGAAGCATGGACGTTGGTTGAGAGACTCAGACCAAAAGTGAGAGCAGTGGAAATGAATTACTTAAGAAGTGCGTGCAGAGTTACATGGAGGGATAGACAGACTAATGAGGAAGTAAGAAGGAGGTGTGGTGTGGAGGTAGATGTGCTGGAAAGTGTGAAAAGGAATAACTTGAGATGGTTCGGCCATATGGAATGTATGGAAAGTGAGAGAATGACTAAGAGGGTGTACGAGAGCGAGGTGGAGGGACAGAGAGGGAGAGGTAGACCGAAAGAGAGGTGGAAGGATGGAGTGAGGAAATATATGAACGAAGGTGGTGCTGGTTGGGGGGAGGGACGTCGACTGACTGGGGACAGAGGTGCATGGGGGCGGTTCGTTCGTGGCCACCCCTTCTGGGATCGCGGCGTCAGGCAATAGATACAGTAGATAGATAGATATATATATATATAGATAGATGTACCGGATAACTTTCAGATAATTATTTAGTAAATCAAGGCATTTAAGATCAATTATGTTATTATCTTAATAATTTTTCGTAAGTTAACCGATAGATATATACACTAGGGGTATACACATTTCCTATTCAATGTTCAGTTAAATTAACATAACAAAATGATGAAATCATTTTAGTATGCCTCTAATAGTCAATTGTGAAGAGAAAAAAATCAAATTCGCAGAATTGGGTATGCAGTTTTCCTTCCAAAATGCGAAAATTACACTTCTACTTTATATATATTAACTCTAGCCTATATCCTTTACTTGCCATGTCATCTCTCCATCTTCCTTCCGAACTTGGCCTCGGCATCCCGCATACTAGCTGCGTTAAGTGCTAGGTTTTCTGCGTATAGCAATTCCCAGGGAAGCCCAGCTCTGAAATCTTCAGATAGTGACTCCAGAAACATAACAAAGAGGAGATAGCTTAACCCAGAGCCGTAGGCTGAGTTTAGTACGCCCAAACACGCAAACGTGACAGCCCTACTGAAAGTGATAGCCTCTGATTCGACGAATTACGTTTGCGATTGTTTGCAATCAGACAGCGATCCAGCTATCACTCCGTAAAGGTGACTAGCAAAACAAACATAACAAGAGGCCTAAATCTCACCTCGACAACTTACTATCATAATTAAGCATTAATAGCCTCACTGCATGTTATTAATGTATCGCAATATCAACCATAAGGTGACACACCAATACAAATCATAGTAAGCATGATTATTTTGCTTTATATGACGCAAAACAAGCGTCTTTGAGTACAACGCTCACGGCTAATGCGAATGAATATCACCGCAGCAGTCATAGCCTAGTCGGTAATGACTTCACTTACAGTATATATCATTCATCATTCACAGGGGTTTCCATAAATTCTCTATAAGATATATATTCGTATTCTGGATTATATAGCATGGTAGCATAATCTATAAGAACACTTATAAAAATATACCATTTTCTATAGCGAATAAAATGAGCCACTACCCAATATACATTAATTATAATAATACATGCTCTCTCTCTCTCTCTCTCTCTCACTTTTCCTTTTGACAGTTCCGTCCAGATCCATTACCAGCTGTATATCATGGACAATATTCAATAAAATATACTATTCCAGTCTCCAATTTGACCTGTATCGAACTGTTACACTATTATGGCCGATATTATATTGATAGTCAAGTTATTATTTTATTAACAAAAATAAGATCCAATATTTGTTTACCTAGATTGAGCGAATACACAAATGTTGCATAAAGCAATTTTAAAATTAAGTAATATTATCTATTATTACCAATATATCTATACCATTGTTTTTATTCAATTCTCGCTTTGCTCACCCTAACGAAAAGGCGAAGACGGTCGCATCTTCTTGCAGTATTCATTCGTACATTGGCTATATTATCTTCAGTACCAAAGAGGGTTAAGCGGATCAAGACCCCCCCCCCCCCTCCCCACAAGCACATACACACACACATATGTCGTGTGTTCTTAGGCGCTGTGCGCTGACCGCGAGGTCAAGGGTTCTATTTCCCCACAATCCTAAAGGATTGTATCGTGGTCCCTCCCTAACCAAGCTGCTCAACTATCAGCTTGCATTAGCCTACATATACTTTTCACCAGTACAACTGCGTATGTACTATGGTGGGAACTCAGGCACTACACGGGTAACAAACAACCATAATTCTGTTTGGACCATGACATGGGTCTGAGGGCGGAGAGGATTCATTGTTTGTTGTTTTGGTAACATGTGGAATGAGTCTGTGGTGTACAACCTATCCTTCGTGTATTTTCTCTTGATACGGAATCTTTACAAATTAGATAAAGCCATTCTATTCCCACCTCATTCTCCCCCATCCCACCCAAATTCCTTTTTACTGCCACAAACTAGCCTTTCAGATAATCTCATTAGCAGTCGGAATAGTTTAAAAAAAAACATTGTGTGGAATAATTAACTAAGGCGCATCTCCTAAGAACATAATCTCATCCCACTCCGAAGCCACATTTCCCTTCTCCAAACAATCCCACTACATTCCAGTACAACACTCAACGAAAATCCAAACTATCTCAAGACATCCTATTCCAGTTTGACTAATTTAGCAACACATATCATCGCGCATCCCACTCTCTTAAAAAAACTTTACTCCACACATCACGAACTCCTCCAGCGTCATAGCCTCCTTCTCCTTCCCAACTATTCCAGCTATTCCTAAACATTCCCTCGCACACCCTCACCCCTATTTTTAACCACCGCCTTCCCCCAGCATCCTAATCCCTTCATCCCCATCACAACTATCCCAGAACTTTATAATCCAATCATCTCATTCTAGCAACACCCTTCCTCGCCACTCTCCTTTACCATCCTTTATAACAATATCAACTTCTTTAGAATCGAAATCCTCCTTCTCCTTCATCATAAATATTCCACCTTTTAAAAACCACCTGCACCCTCCCATTCTCATCCCTATCTCAGACCCTCCCAGTCATGCTCAGAATCATAACCCCTTCCCCTCTCCCATCCCAACCATCCCACATATCTTAAAAGCTTCCCACTCTCCCATCCTCAACCCTACCTCTTCCAAACCATCCCACTCCCCTAGCTTCGCCCTATCCCACACCCTCCTCAAACCAATCCATAAATCGCAACCCTCACCCCCCCAACCCTTCTCCAAAACCATCCCACTCCCCCAGCCTCACCTCTATCCCAATACCGTACCACTCAAACCTCAGAATCAACACTCTTTTCCCTACACCACCCTCACCCCCTCATAAACCATCCCACTAACCCATCCTCACATCTATCCCACACCCTCCCACTCAAACCCAAAATCACAACCCGTTCCCCTTCCTCATCCCACCTATCACCAACCGTCCCACTCCCACTCCCTCACCCCTATCCCACAGCCTCCCACTCATCCCCAGAATCATAACCCCTTCGCCCCCATCCCAATTTGTTCCTGGGAGCACTTAAACCTCATGGCAGGTCGTTAGGATGGGATTTCATGGTGGGATTTACAGCTTCGTCAGGTGGGGCCTCGGGGTTGTAAAAGGAGAGGACGGCGGAACAGATGAGAGAGAGAGAGAGAGAGAGAGAGAGAGAGAGAGAGAGAGAGAGAGAGAGAGAGAGAGAGAGAGAGAGAGAGAGAGAGAGAGAGAGATAGAGAGAGAGAGAGAGAGAGAGAGAGAGAGAGAGAGAGAGAGAGAGAGAGAGAGAGAGAGAGAGAGAGAGGGAGAGAGAGAGAGAGAGGGGGGGGGGGGAAGGAGGAGTGAAAATAGAAGGTTGTTGAAGATGGGAGGTGGTTGACATACTAGAAAATGTAGAGACCTTTCGGGAGAGGGTACGACTGAGAGAGATGGGTTGGATGTAAGTAAGGCCAGGAATAGACACCGCGGAACAGAGACCAAAGTGGAGGAAAGTGTGTGCGATATCAATGACCAGATACGCTAGTGCAAGTCGCTGAAGTTGGTAAAAAAAAAAAATATATATATATATATATACAGTATATACTGTATACTGTATATATAGCCTACAATATATATATATATATATATATACTAGCAGGGGTACCCGGCGTTGCCCGGGTCTGAATTCTACTACCATAATCACCATCATCAATCACTACTACCACAATCATCACAATACCACTACTACCATAATCACCGGCCTCGACCTCCCTGTGCCTCATTAAACGGCGACCTTGATTTCGGCCGCTAAATGACCTCCGATTTTGGATCTGACCTCATCCGTACCCCCATTTTGGGGAGCTGCAAACAACTTTCGTTCCATACACCTTTTCGATCGGAGGCCTCCTTCTGCCCCAAACGGCATTTTTGTTCGCTCCCGTTTACTACATTTCCGCTCCCGTATACTACATAAGTTCTGCCGAAAATTTTATTAAACAAAAGTGTCTCTGATTTCCACTAAACTCGCCTAAAACCATCTCCAAAGCCTGGGCTTTCCAACGGTGCCCCACACTCCCACCTGGCACCAAAACTGTGGGAGGAGTTTAGTAACAAAGGTCGGGTAACTGACAAACAGACAGACAATCATTGACCTTTATTTATTAAGATATATATATATATATATATATCTATATAATGATTGGCTTCATTGGGAGATCTTTTTTGCTATATATCCGAAAACGTTATACGCACTTTATATAATTCATTGGTTCGTCCGCATTTGGAATATTGTGTCCAGGTTTAATCGCCATACTATATAAAGAACATTGAAAAACTAGAGAGAGTACAACGGAGAGTAACTAAAGTTATACTCCGACTAAGAAATAAACCGTATGAGGAACGACTAAAGAAGTAAAACCTATTTACCTTGACAAACCGCAGAATAAACGAGGACCAAATCCAAGTTTTCAAATATTATCTAAGGCCATGACAACATGGATACAAGTACTTCACACTAGATAGCACTTATTTTTCAACAGAGTGGTCAACTTATGGAGCAAATTTCCTAGAAGTGTTGTAGAGTGTCATACAGTCCAAACATTCAAATATCGCCTTGACAAATATCTTGCCATAAACCTCGACTAACTGCATTTGTGCCTGAGTAATGTAACCGTTTCAGTATCGTGCATAGTACTATAATTGTTTGTTCTGCCCACAGTCTTTCTGGACATGAAGCCCTTCAGTTGATGGCTGTGGCAATTTTTGTTTTCTTTACAAGCAGCTTAGTAAGGACCATTGGGGTTGTTGTTACTTGCCTTTCTTTTTATCCTTTGTATTAAAAAAAACAATGCATATATATATATATATATATATATATATATATATATATATATATATATATATATATATATATATATATATATATATATATACCGGTATATATATATATATATATATTTATACCGGTATATATATATATATATATATATACAGGGTGTTTTAAAACAACACTGCCAGAGTATGACGACCACATTGATAAAAATATATAATACACATATTTCTATTCTATTTTTACCAAAAATATATTGTAACGGAGATAAATGGTTATTTAGAAATGTAGCAAAACAGGGTTCTGAGCTCAGCACAAACCATATGATACATAATATGAATGATTACCAAGTAAAAAAGGTAAAGAGGAGATATCTAATGACCTAATCACATATGAATAATTACAAAATCAAAGTAACATAAAATTGGTAATGATATTTTGCAATTAGAAGAAAACTGCTAAGTATTATAATCCAAGTAGCATAAAAAGATATGCACCATTTGTAACGATGACCAAGAGGTAAAATAATGAATCTCAAGTCTGGGTCAGGTATCCGAACACTGCTATAGGTAATTTAATCGTTCGTGAAACTGTTTGAATGGGAAAAAATTGTTCCTGCGCAATTAACTGTTTCAATACAAATACCTCATTATGTTACTATTATCACAGAGTACTAACGAAATATGTCTATCAGTTTTATGGTTGAAGTTTGACGATTTTACGTAGCTGTAGAAATAGGCGCCTTAACAGCAGCCAAATGTCTGACATTGTTGACCAATTCGTTTAACTGATGGTAGAATTGAGATAAACCGCACAATCCAAAAATCTTGCCAGGACCAATTAGTGTCACTTAAAATCATAAATGGTTATACCTGCTGACCTTGAACGGTGTCATTAAGCAAACCGTAAGCTATTGAATAAGCTAAAGAAGCATATGTGCCTCATTTCAACCCACTTGTCACATGATTCGTTTATACTAATACCGTAATAAAGTTTCCGAACGAAAATAGTAAAATGCTCGCTTGACTCTAAATTTACTCTGGAAAGGATGAAAAGTGGGTCCTCACAAGCGCTTCTTCTGGCTTCTTGTCTTGACAACTCTGGAATCTTCAGGATTTAGTTTTTTTCCTATATTAGCCAACAGTAGCTATCTAAATTGGGCTATCCCACGAGAGCCTTTATCGCCAACTTTTGATGGTCAACATTTGTATTGGCATAATGTTTGGATATTTTGCACTGGTATAGGAAACAAAACTGTCGAGAGATTAACTAAGGCGACTCAATTATATTAAAAGTTCGTCTTATAAACAGTATTTGTGTAAATGTTGAAGGAAAAATAATTTGTGTGATACTGGCGTAAGATCAGCATAATAATAATAAACCCTAGATATGGTGCCAAAAAAATATGCTGTTCGAAAGTGGTCAGCAAAAGTAGTTATGTGAGCCCGATTGGGTGGCACTGCAAGGGGGGCTGCGGACGGTGGGGCCATTGTAATTGGCCCAGGGGTGCAAGCTCGTGGGCTGATGTTCCCCTCCCCTGCTGCCCTCTCAGAAACAGATCTCATCTCACCCTGTCCCTTTCGGGGGCCCGAGCATCATGAGAGGCTTCGGTCTACCGGACTCGGAACTGTTCGGCCAGACAGCCTGGGGAACTACAACAACAGCAACAACAACCTGTTTTAACTATAGGTTCCCGGACAATTAGCCTTATTCCATCAATCCAATGAAAGCCAAAAGAAGAAGAGCAGATTAATTTCGGCACTCATAAAACGTTCGTACCGTATTTATAACTCCTCAGGCATGTACATTTCCAGGAATTATTACATTCCATAGTACCAATATATTATTGTAGATTATACAACTATAATAAGAACACTCACAAATGATAGATAATATGAGCCGAAATATTGCTAATGTGATCCAAATTTCGTCAGTATGGAACACTTCACAAACGCATTTTGATGTAATTATTGGGTTACTATACTAAACAATGATAAGCAGATATACACAAATAATCATAGATCGCTGTACGACCATGTAGACACTGACAAACTTTCAAATACAGCTGCTCTATTAAGAATTAACAAACATTGCAGTTCATACGTCTTGTCGACGTTGCACATTAGCATGTAAATAAATCGTAGAGGGATCGTATCTTTGTATTTAATGTAGAAAAATAATTAATCATTCTTTTACTTTGATCATTAACTACTTGTGTAAATAATCATAACAAATGTTCCAAAAGATACATGATTTCTCATATTCTCAATAAATATTTCCTGCAGCGTGAGTTGCCAGACAAGCAGGATAAATTGCCTCCAAACTGCAATCTCCAAAATGGCTGTGTACGTTTCTACTTAATACCACCACAAGATCCAGATGGTGTTAGGTGTAATTGGAATATGGATAATTCAACCAATGCCAAACCGAAAAAGACCAACTACACCAGTGCCAAATTAATATGCTAAACTAAATTTACCTACGATAACCTAAACAAAGAGTATTGGTTTAATTATAGGAGTACAAATGAAAACAAGCAACCACAGATCTACTAATCTAAACGAGGTTGCTTGTAGCTAATCTACCAAACCTATGTGGGGAAGAATAGAATAGTATGGAGAATGTGTGCAGTATTATGTACTGGTTGAGTTATTCAATCGCCCTTACTGTGGCATCTGTTTGGCCCTTAACAGACTGTTTCTACTATCTCCTTCCAGGGCGGGTGCCCAACCCCGAAAGAGTTGGAAATAGGGGAGCCAAAAGCGACTTTCTAGGGCCTTTCCTAACTGATGCTGAGAAGATTGGATTCTATTCATGTGGTGATGGGCTGGTCTATCAGAGTGAGAGTTGAGCATTCTCTGCCATACCCATAGCTTACTCTGACTGTTCCTTTTACTTATATATTTTCTATATCTCAAGTGGCGGTGTCTCTTCCGTGAATTGACCTCTCTACTGCTAACCTAGAGGTTGGCAGACTGGGAGCCAAAGCGTCACATTTTCCCTTTGCCCCTCAAATTTCCCTTCATAAGTGGTACAGGGCCTTGGGTGAGGCTTCGGTGTCCCGGCATTTCCACACCCTCCTCAGCTCCTCGGCTGGGAGCGGCTTCGGTCACCTGGGCATTCTAAGTGGTAAAGCAGGAGGGTTCTGTGGGGGCGCTCGGTTATGGACTTGGCATTGCTTGGGACCTTGGGGCTGTTCGATCAGACAGCCTGAGGAACACCAACTATCACCTCCCTGTTTTCAATGTCTCCTACTTTTCCTTCTCGTATTATAATTATTTGACTTGTGAATTCCTGTGAGGGGATAACACACAAGAGATTTTGCCGTCAGCTTTATTCTGTAACCCTGATCTGGCAGCTTCTGAAATGCATGTTTATGTGAATAATATCACTAATAACAAAGTACTTCTATTCTAAATGTCAATGTCAGTTAAAACAGTCTTAAAATATTGCCAGCCTGAAGTTGCGAATACAAAAATTACAATGCAAGCTCTTGTGTGATACCCTGTTTACTCTGCACCGAATTTAGATTTTCTCTCCACTTAATCCTCTCCCTCGATGTTTTCATCTCTCTTCTTCCCCCACAACATGCTCTCTTTCTCCTCTTCACTCTTGCTCATACTTTATCACGTGGTAGTGTGTGTATATAATTTCATACTATTGTTTTGCTAGCTTTTCCATGCGTTATTTCCACATAGTGATTTCGATAAGTTTGTTTATCTTTATATAGTGCGGTTCCTGTTTTGGTTTGTTTGTTTCACTAATTTTAAGATTGAATTCCAATCTCTTACCTCTTCTCTTCCTCGTACTTACGCTCACCTCTCTCTTTTTCAACACTTCACAATCGTTATTTTCTGATATATCTTCCAATGTTCTCTCTCTCACTTACTCTCACTTTGTAATGGAGGATTAATGAAACGTGGTGTTCCTTAATGTTTATAGGTTCAGAAGCTAATGTCTATCGAGGCCAGTCTTGGTGATCTTGGCCCCATTCATTGCTTTTTCCTTTCACTAAAACATTAGGCTCTCCATAATGCAGTTGGGTCTAAGTACTTGATTAGATTGATATCCAGAATTCGTAAATTAATGTTAATCGTGATCGTGTACTTAGCTTTTAACTGTGTTGATGATGTAATGGTTTAGATACTTATGTTCTGGGTGTGGTGTCCCGAGTTCGAATCCCAGGAGGATCATATGCTTTCATTAATTTATTCAAGTGCATTGGGTCTCTCTCTCTCTCAAACACACACACAAACATATATACACACACACACTACCCTCTTTTGTCCGCTCTCACTACTTTCTATCATATTTTAGTTCTCCCTTTCTAATCTCATTCCATCTCCCTCTTACAGTTCTCTCCCTAGCACTGATCCTCCCTCTCTCCCCTTTCTCTTACCCACTCCTCTCGACCCCCATCTTAGGCTCTCCTCTCACCCTCACCTCTTAGCCACTCCTCTCACCCGCCCTCTTACCCTCTCCTCTTGCCCTCTCTCCTACCCTCTCCTTTCACCCTCCCTCTCACCCTTTACCCTACCTCTCCTCTCGACCCCCATTCATCTCCTTCCCTCCCTCGCCCGGCCGTCTCTTCAAGCCCATCCAAAATATATAATGTGAAAATAACCGGGCCCGCTCTTATTTACATTCTCCTCTCCCTAAAGACGTATAGACCTGCCTTCTGACTGCCGGGGGGAAGGAGGAGGAAGAAGAAGAAGAAGAAGAAGAAGAGAGAGAGAGAGAGAGAGAGTGTGTGTGTGTGCCGCTATCTATTCTAGACTCATCAATGTTCATTTTTGTTTTTACCACTACTACTACTACTACTACAACTACTACTATTACTACTATTTTTTTAACCACCCACGATGGCAATTTGATTATAATTTCAAATGGTAATCTTTCTCTGTATTCAACAATATATGTATTGTATAATATGAAATAAAGCTGGATTGATTGGTTACTACTACTACCTACTTATCTACCAGCATGTACACCTACCAGCCTGTACACCTACCTACCTACCAGCCTGTACACTTACCTACCTACCTACCAGCCTATACAGCTACCTACCAGCCTGTACACCTACCTACCTACCAGCCTGTACACTTACCTACCTACCTACCAGCCTATACAGCTACCTACCAGCATGTACACCTACCTACCTACCAGCCTATACAGCTACCTACCAGCCTGTACACCTACCTGCCAGCCTGTACACCTACCTACCTACCAGCCTGTATAGCTACCTACTAGCCTGTACACCTACCTACCAGCCTGTACAGCTACCTACCTACCAGCCTGTACAGCTACCTACCAGCCTGTACACCTATCTACCTACCAGCCTGTACAGCTACCTACCAGCCTGTACAGCTACCTACCAGCCTGTACACTTACCTACCTACCAGACTGTACAGATACCTACCAGCCTGTACACCTACCTACCAGCTTGTACACCTACCTACCAGCCTGTACAGCTACCTACCATCCTGTACACCTACCTACCTACCAGCCTGTACAACTAACTACCAGCCTGTACACCTATCTACCTACCAGCCTGTACAGCTACCTACCAGCCTGTACACCTACCTACCAGCCTGTACACCTACCTACCTACCAGCCTGTACAGCTACCTACCAGCCTGTACACCTACCTACCAGCCTGTACACCTACCTACCTAGCAGCCTATACACCTACCTACCAGCCTGTACACCTACCTACCAGCCTGTATACCTACCTACCATCCTGTACAGCTACCTACCAGCCTGTACACCTACCTACCAGCCTGTACACCTACCTACCATCCTGTACAGCTACCTAGCAGCCTGTACACCTACCTACCATCCTGTACACCTACCTACCAGCCTGTACACCTACCTACCATCCTGTACACCTACCTACCTACCAGTCTGTACAGCTACCTACCTACCAGCCTGTACAGCTATCTACCATCCTGTACACCTACCTGCCAGCCTGTACACCTACCTACCTACCAGTCTGTACAGCTACCTACCTACCAGCCTGTACAGCTATCTACCATCCTGTACACCTACCTGCCAGCCTGTACACATACCTACCAGCCTGTACACCTACCTGCCATCCTGTACACCTACCTACCAGCCTGTACACCTACCTACCAGCCTGTACACCTACCTGCCAGCCTGTACACCTACCTACCAGACTGTACACCTACCTACCAGCCTGTACACCTACCTACCAGCCTGTACACCTACCTACCAGCCTGTTCACCTACCTGCCATCCTGTACACCTATGGTACCTGCCACCCTGTACACCTACCTACCACCCTGCACAGCTACCTACCAGCCTGTACACCTACCTACCTGTCAGCCTGTACACCTACCTACCAGCCTATACACCTACCTACCTACCTACCAGCCTGTACAGCTACCTACCAGCCTGTACACCTACCTACCAGCCTGTACACCTACCTACCAGCCTGTACATCTACCTACCAGCCTGTACACCTACCTACCAGCCAGTACACCTACCTACCAGCCAGTACACCTACCTACCAGTAATACACCTACCTACCAGCCAGCACACTAACCTACCAGCCTGTACACCTACCTACCAGCCAGTACACCTACCTACCAGCCAGTACACTAACCTACCAGCCTGTACACCTACATACCAGCCTGTACACCTACCTACCAGCCTGTACACCTACCTACCAGCCTGTACACCTACCTACCAGCCTGTACACCTACCTACCAGCCAGTACACCTACCTACCAGCCTGTACACCTACCTACCTGCCTGTACAGCTACCTACCAGCCTGTACACCTACCTACCAGCCTGTACACCTACCTACCAGCCAGTACACCTACCTACCGGCCAGTACACCTACCTACCAGCCTGTACACCTACCTACCAGCCTGTACACCTACCTACTTGCCTGTACAGCTACCTACCAGCCTGTACACCTACCTACCAGCCTGTACACCTACCTACCAGCCTGTACACCTACCTACCAGCCAGTACACCTACCTACCAGCCTGTACACCTACCTAACAGCCTGTACACCTACCTACCAGCCAGTACACCTACCTACCAGCCAGTACACCTACCTACCAGCCAGTACACCTACCTACCAGACAGTACACCTACCTACCAGCCTGTACACCTACCTACCAGCCTGTACACCTACCTACCTGCCTGTACAGCTACCTACCAGCCTGTACACCTACCTACCAGCCTGTACACCTACCTACCAGCCTGTACACCTACCTACCAGCCAGTACACCTACCTACCAGCCTGTACACCTACCTACCAGCCAGTACACCTACCTACCAGCCTGTACACCTACCTACCAGCCAGTACACCTACCTACCAGCCTGTACACCTACCTACCAGCCTGTACACTAACCTACCAGCCTGTACACCTACCTACCAGCCTGTACACCTACCTACCAGCCTGTACACCTACCTACCAGCCTGTACACCTACCTACCAGCCTGTACACCTACCTACCAGCCTGTACATCTACCTACCAGCCTGTACACCTACCTACCAGCCTGTACACCTACCTACCAGGCAGTACACCTACCTACCAGCCTGTACACCTACCTACCTGCCTGTACAGCTACCTACCAGCCTGTACACCTACCTACCAGCCTGTACACCTACCTACCAGCCAGTACACCTACCTACCAGCCTGTACACCTACCTACCAGCCAGTACACCTACCTACCAGCCAGTACACCTACCTACCAGCCTGTATACCTACCTACCAGCCTGTACACCTACCTACCTGCCTGTACAGCTACCTACCAGCCTGTACACCTACCTACCAGCCTGTACACCTACCTACCAGCCAGTACACCTACCTACCAGCCTGTGTGCCTACCTACCAGCCTGTGTGCCTACCTACCAACCTTTGTACCTACCTACCAGCCTGTGTGCCTACCTACCAGCCTGTACACCTACCTACCAGCCTGTACACCTACCTACCAGCCAGTACACCTACCTACCAGCCAGTACACCTACCTACCAGCCTGTACACCTACCTACCAGCCTGTACACCTACCTACCTGCCTGTACAGCTACCTACCAGCCTGTACACCTACCTACCAGCCTGTACACCTACCTACCAGCCTGTACACCTACCTACCAGCCAGTACACCTACCTACCAGCCTGTACACGTACCTACCAGCCAGTACACCTACCTACCAGCCTGTACACCTACCTACCAGCCAGTACACCTACCTACCAGCCTGTACACCTACCTACCAGCCTGTACACCTACCTACCAGCCTGTACACCTACCTACCAGCCTGTACACCTACCTACCAGCCAGTACACCTACCTACCAGCCTGTACACCTACCTACCAGCCTGTACACCTACCTACCAGCCAGTACACCTACCTACCAGCCAGTACACCTACCTACCAGCCAGAACACCTACCTACCAGCCAGTACTACCTACCAGCCAGTACACCTACCTACCAGCCAGAACACCTACCTACCAGCCAGTACACCTACCTACCAGCCAGTACACCTACCTACCAGCCAGTACACCTACCTGCCATCCTGTACACCTACCTACCAGCCTGTACACCTACCTACCAGCCTGTACACCTACCTGCCAGCCTGTACACCTACCTACCAGCCTGTACACCTACCTACCAGCCTGTACACCTACTTACCAGCCAGTACACCTACCTACCAGCCAGTACACCTTCCTACCAGCCTGTACCTGACCTGGGTGGCTGCAGGTAAACCATTAGGAACGGAACAACACGCTCGTATGACCGACTCCAGGAAACAATTTAAAACGGCACTAAACGAATGTCACAAAAACGAAAATATTGAAATATGTAATTCTATTATTGAAAATTTCTCTAGTAAAGACAAACAACACTTTTGGAAAGATGTAAAGAATAAAAAGTCAAAGATAAAAACTACTAACTTTATTGATGGCGAAAATAAAGCTAATGACATAATTGATATATTTACTAAAAAATTCCTAGTTGCTCAACAAAGCACAAGTAATGAAAGTGAAAGGGACTTCTTAGACGAACTTAAAAGAAATTGGGATGATAATGGAAAAATGTTCATCAAGGTTTCCAGTGTAAGTTTACGACGAACGATCGGGAAATTGAACTCTGGAGTTGGTCATGATGGCGTTCATTCACTTTTCCTAAAAAATGCATCAGAGGATGTTCTTGTTGCTTTGGCTAATTTTTATAATATATGCTTTAGTCATTGCTATCTACCTTGTGACTTCTGAAAGGAATCATTACGCCTATAATTAAAGATAGAAAGGGAAATATATCCAAGTCAGATAATTACAGACCTATTATGAACTCTTCATGTTTACTAAAATTATTTGAAATTACTATTTTGGATATATTAAGTGAAAAAATTCAGATTAATCAGAGGCAATTTGGTTTCAGAAGAGGCATGTCAACCACGGATTGTTGTTTTTTACTAAAAGAAATAATGCATAAATATTCAAGATTAGATAAAACAGGAATTGCTACCCTCATAGATTTTTCCAAAGCCTTCGATCGAGTAGATCATTTTAATTTAGGTTTAAAGCTGTTGAAACTTGGTATACCTAGCGATATTGTGTATATGATAATGCACTACTTACGAAACCAACTTGCCCGGGTTACATGGAAAGGATTTAATGGTATGTTTTACTATATAGATAAAGGAGTGAGACAGGGAGGCATTTTGTCTCCATTTTTATTTAATGTGTATATTAATGAAATTATAAATGAAATATCAAAAATGGAAATTGGCTGCACAATTGGATCTACCAGATGTAATATTTTATGCTACGCTGACGATATAGTACTTATCTCATCATCAACTCATGAAATGGACATGATGTACAGTAAATTTAGTGAACTTGTGGATAATCACAAACTCCTCATAAACAAGAATAAAACTAAATGTTTTATATTTAATAGTAGAAAGAATAGGAATCCTATTGATGTAATACAATTGGGTAATGATAATTTGGAAGTGGTGCAGAAATTTAAATACTTAGGTCATTTATTGAGCAGTGATAACTTGGAAGACTTAGAAGATGTAGACTGTAGACTAAAAACATTTTACGCTAGCTTTAATAGTATAAAGAGGGATTTTGCATATGTTAACTTGGAGACAATGATATTTTTATTTAACTCATATTGTAAGCCTGATTATGGGTTGGCATTGTGGAATAACTGCAAGACAGGAAAATCTAGAATTTTTAAAACTTTTAATATTGCATATAACAAGGCTATGAAAAAAATGATTGATGTCCCAGTGTATGCCAGCAGTCATGAGTCTGCCAGTGCTTGTAATCTTCTGTTACTAAACCATCATGTCTCACTAATACAATGTAGGTATGCTAAAAGAATTGAAAAATCTAGTAACTACATTATAAGAAGTAATATGTCTTTTTTAAAATCGGGTTACTTTTTTCCGAGCATTTACAAAAGAATGAAGGATTCATACTCAATTGATATCATACACGAGGAATTAGATATAATTTCGTCTAGGATTAACTGGATACAGAGTCACGAAGAAAGAAGAAACCCGATATACAGTATTTGATGTGACGACATATTTTTATTATGGTATATGATGGGGTTTCTTAGTATACCTTCCTGCAAATGGAACTATTGATTTATGTAAAATGAGTATTCTCAAAGCTAATATTCGTAAAAAAACAAAAACAAAACAAAATAATTGTATTTGCTGATGAATGTTTAATATTAAATCCTAGTGTACTGTATAATTATATACTCTTATAGCTACGGTGGTGAACACAGGTCTTTACTAATAGGATGAACATTCATTGTTTGTTCTTTTAAATTATTTTTAGTTTCTTTTTATATCATTTTGCAAATATATCAAGTTACATAAAAAAAAAAAAACTTATGTATTAGATATGGCATGTAATAAAACTATATGTAATCTCGTATTACGAAATAAAATTGATTGATTGATTGATTGATTGATTGTACACCTACCTACCAGCCTGTACACCTACCTACCAGCCAGTACACCTACCTACCAGCGTGTACACCTACCTACCTGCCTGTACACCTACCTACCAGCCAGTACACCTACCTACCAGCCTGTACACCTACCTACCAGCCAGTACACCTACCTACCAGCCAGTACACCTACTTACCAGCCAGTACACCTACCTACCAGCCAGTACACCTACCTACCAGCCAGTACACCTACCTACCAGCCAGTACACCTACCTACCAGCCTGTACACCTATCTACTAGCCTGTACACCTACCTACCAGCCAGTACACTAACCTACCAGCCTGTACACCTACCTACCAGCCTGTACACCTACCTACTAGCCTGTACACCTACCTACCAGCCTGTACATTAACCTACCAGCCTGTACACCTACCTACCAGCCTGTACACCTACCTACCAGCCAGTACACCTACCTACCAGCCTGTACACCTACCTACTAGCCTGTACACCTACCTACCAGCCAGTACACTAACCTACCAGCCTGTACACCTACCTACCAGCCTGTACACCTACCTACTAGCCTGTACACCTACCTACCAGCCAGTACACTAACCTACCAGCCTGTACACCTACCTACCAGCCTGTACACCTACCTACCAGCCTGTACACCTACCTACCAGCCTGTACACCTACCTACCAGCCTGTACACCTACCTACCAGCCAGTACACTAACCTACCAGCCTGTACACCTACCTACCAGCCTGTACACCTACCTACCTGCCTGTACAGCTACCTACCAGCCTGTACACCTACCTACCAGCCAGTACACCTACCTACCAGCCAGTACACCTACCTACCAGCCAGTACACTAACCTACCAGCCTGTACACCTACCTACCAGCCTGTACACCTACCTACCAGCCTGTACACCTACCTACCAGCCTGTACACCTACCTACCAGCCTGTACACCTACCTACCAGCCTGTACACCTACCTACCAGCCTGTACACCTACCTACCTGCCTGTACAGCTACCTACCAGCCTGTACACCTACCTACCAGACTGTACACCTATCTACCAGCCAGTACACCTACCTACCAGCCTGTACACCTACCTACCAGCCTGTACACCTACCTACCAGCCTGTACACCTACCTACCAGCCTGTACACCTACCTACCAGCCTGTACACCTACCTACCAGCCTGTACACCTACCTAACTGCCTGTACAGCTACCTACCAGCCTGTACACCTACCTACCAGCCAGTACACCTACCTACCAGCCAGTACACTAACCTACCAGCCTGTACACCTACCTACCAGCCTGTACACCTACCTACCAGCCTGTACACCTACCTACCAGCCTGTACACCTACCTACCTGTCTACCTACTCCCTGCCAGCGCACCTGTCTGCCTCTCACCACAACTGATGGTTTCCTCACCTTTAACTGTATTAACACCGCTCATAGGGAGAATACCGAGGCCATAACCATCTCTCCTTTCCCTTTACAGTACCATACCCATTCTAGTCTCCTTACTCATATTGGCCTCTCCTTTCCATTTAGAATAACTTCCCTAATCTAGTCTCATTATCTTTCTAAAGCCTTTCACCACTCTTAAGGGGAGATGGGTTTTTTTGGGACCCTTCTCTCCCTCGTGTTTAGCCCAATTAGTTTTGACATTTTAAGACGTTCGGCCCATTTCTTTGGCGATGTTAACACCTCTAGCTCCATTTCGTTGTCAATGTTAAGACATATCGTGCCATTTAGGTGTCGATATTTTCCTGGCGAGTGATAGCGAGCCTGTAATTATAAGAGGAACCGGCCTTCGGCTGGAAGTTTTTCTACCAAAAAATGTACAAATTTAGCTTGAGGAGGGGCTGATTTTCTATGTTTGAGGGATCGGTCTATCGAGGAAATTAAAAAAATAAACGAATAAATGAATTAGTAGACCAAATAATCAGCCACTACCCCCTTAAGAGTAGGTCCCTCTTCTTTCTACTTTACTGCCATTAATACAGTCGTGACCACTAATACGTATACCCCCATTAGATGCCCAGGACCTCTATAACCAATCTCTGAAACATCTGGGATTTAATAAAGCTATGCATTGTCCTTTTACTATCTTTATTATTATTATTATTATTATTATTATTATTATTATTATTATTATTATTATTATTATTATTATTATTATTATTATTATTATTATTATTATTTGTAGTAGTAGTAGTAGTGAAATAAACAATCCACAATGATGAGTCTGGAATAGATAGAATTTGATTGGGGAGATTGTAGGCACCAAACGAGCAGGGCACCAAGCACCAAGCGGAGGCCTCATAGGCATATGATAAGGAGTTGCTGGAACTCCTGTTTAATTTGATGGTTTCCCCACTGTTTCTATTTGTGCCTCACTTGCAAAGAGAGTAATCAAGCTAACTCTCACAAACACCTCCTCCTATTAATTTCACTACACTAAACAAAAACACTACAGTTTTTCCAACAGACCTAAATTACCTCTAACGTATCTTGCTTTTGGCTCTCTATCACTCTTTCAACCTTGAAGGGGACACTTGTTACACAAAACTTTGCCTTTTGTCTCTTTCATGCACATAGACAAAAATAGATAGCGGCACTTTGGCTCAATAGTCCTGTATATTAATGACTGTCCCAACCTTGGCTATGGTTTACAGGGTGTATAGGTGATGTAAAGTAGAACAAAAATACCCCTAGTAGTAGTAGTAGTTTTGTATGTAAGTGAAGGAAACAAAAAGCAAAGCTGCCTGTAACAAGTGTCTCCCACAAACTTGATAGAGTGACAGAGAGCCAAATTCAATGTACGTTATAGTCAACATGTCTGGACACACGGAGCTTGAAATACTTTAAGTTATAGGATGAGGGAATGACAGATCGAGGGAGACAGTCCAAAGCTGATTTGTTGAGTAGAAATAAGACTGGGAAAATCGGTTTACTCTTGGGTCAGAGAGTTGGACAGTAGGAATGGAAGTGTGTTGAAAGGCGGGTGCTCCCCAGTATTAATAATATTTGTAGTATTATTGAATTACGTCTTCCCTCGCCTTTCTCTATTGGAGTTGTAATAAATTTTACTTCCTCCTCTTCACTTCCTTTAATAACCGTTTATCTTGCCATTATTTCTTCGTATTCTTTATGTTTTGATAAGCAATATGCATTGTATCCTTTTAAAAGCTTGATGTGGTGCTTTGTTAATCCCTTGTCTGTCATTATGAGCGATTTATGTTTATCTCTTTCTCGCTAATTATATATATATATATATATACTGTATATATATATATATATATATATATATATATATATATATATATATATATATATATATATGAGATCGTATGAGATCAGTGATGCACATGCTTCCTGATCTGATGTCCCCTAAGTATCCCCAAACCCCCCACAGTCACTACCCCCCAGAAGGCATGGCACATACAAAAACCCTTCCTCACCTTCGTAGATGGTGATTACCATGATTCCTCTTTGTCACCTGGAGCCGCTTGGAAGAGGACGGAGCTTAACCATTTTTCCCGGCCTCCCATTGGTCGAGCTAAGGCGGTCCAGAAAATGCTGGAGAAAACTCCCGAATCACACATTGGCTCAGACGCTTGCCTAGCCTCCCACCTGATTGACAAAGACGGACATGTAGCAGAACACCAAAGCTTTATTCCATCACACGGATCAAGACGCCAACTGGAAAATCCTGAAAGCTCCCCGATTGTCTGGCGGAAAACCACTCGATCCGTCAAAGGTGTATATTTTGCCCCAGAATTCACCCAAAGTCAGACAGTCGCAGTGCCCTTTGGACTCCACTTCCCCTCCCCCTCCTTATGCATCATTTGGGGTGTACGGTGGTTAATGCAGTTCAGTGGACGAGAGCATAAACAGAGGATATTCTAAACAGGATTATATGACAGATCTGGAAGAGAGATATGACAGACAAACCTTATGCCTACCGCAGCCACTGGTGAGTTTACCCTCTGCAGCCAAGTGCGCAGAGGTGCTGAAGCTCCGAGACCAAATAGGAAAACACTTTGGACATCTATCTTGAAGAATTAACCTCGTACTGGGAGGTGGCGCTCCCTAAACTACTGAAGACCGAAACTGTAACAGCCACCCGAGCACTGTGTGGTCCTGCTAGTAACACCCTGAGAGGTCTTACTGTTGACGTCGTGTATGTGGCGCTGCTGCCATAAGACATAAATGTATTAGTTAGTTAAATAGCTAGCTGGTCACAAGGACCCAAGCACTTGCTGTTCCCAGAACCCAAGTTGCTGAGATAGGTAAAACAGAACTAATTAGTCAGATATATACTTGCTGTTACCAGAAACAAAGTAGTGAAATAAATAGCTAGCTAATTAAGTACCTCAGTGCATGCAGAGATTAGCAGTTTCAAAATCAAAGTGTTGAGGTTAGTGTTCGTTGTTCACAAGGACTCAGGCAAGACAGGAGAATTAAGATAATAACATTTTGTGGTACTCCGGATTCCAAGACCAGAATTCAATTTTGCTATTCGCATTTATGAAAGTACTTACAGCCATGTTTGGTCCAGGAAGAGCAAGCCACTGTCTTTTTAAAGTGTGCCTGTGTGTGTGAATATATATACTGTATATATATATATATATATATATATATATATATATATATATATATATATATATATATATATATATATATATATATATGTACAGTATATGTATGTATATATATATATATATATATATATATATATCTATATATATATATATATATGTATATCTATATATCTATATCTATATCTATATATATATATATATATATATATACTGTATATATATATTTATATATTTATAAATATATACATATATAATAACGTCCAAATTAAGACAATCCATTAAACCCTGACGTCTATCCATTTATTTCCCTCATTCCATCCATTCTGTCTGTCAACCCCCGCCCCACTCTACACACCCCAACTCTCCTCTATTCCCTCTCATCGCCCCTTATCACCTATTCTACCCAATCAATTATTATCGGCTACTATTACAGATACACACATTTTTAGCTGGTGCATCCCTCGAAATTCCTCTCTATTATCCGTAATCTATTTAATGTATTCAGCCAACACACAGACACACACTCTCACTCTCTCTCTCTCATTCCACATTCTCCATATCCTATATCCAATTTTTCTTCCTACATCTCCCCCCGTCTCTCCCGCCCCCTCATGTCTCTCTCTCATTCCACGTTATCTATTTCCTATACCTAATTAATCTTACTCCACTCCCACCCACCCCTCTCTCTCTCTCTCTATCTCTCTCTGTCTCACACTCTCTCTCTCTCTCTCTACCAACAACACTCTCCATTCTGAATCTCTCACCCATCTATAAACGTTCTCTCTCTCTCTCTCTCCTTTCCTTCCACTTTCTCTTAGGGTTGCTATCTCTATTAGGATTAAGTTCTGGTCACCTCGCAGGGATCGTAAGATCTGTGTGGCCAGTGTATCTATGTAAATATATGTAAATCTCTCTCTCTCTCTCTCTCTCTCTCCCCCTCTAGTTCTCCAGCAGTCTTTCTCCCACCCACTTTTACAGCTACTACACTTTAACGACGGAGGCAGCGAACCTTACTTCTCAAGACAGACCTACACGTGTACGTAATAACAGTGACGATCATGAGAGAGAGAGAGAGAGAGAGAGAGAGAGAGAGAGAGAGAGAGAGAGAGAGAGAGAGAGAGAGAGAGAGAGAGAGAGAGAGAGAGAGAGAGAGAGAGAGAGAGAGAGAGAGAGAGAGAGAGAGAGAGAGAGAAGGGGGGAGCCTTATTAAGACAAACTAACACATGTAGTACATACCGGTACTTATTACGGTAATACAGACGATCATGCTTAAGGGATTTTGTTTCTGTATTAATTATGTCTGTATAACGATCGATTTGTCTATACATTAGTCAACATAAGATAATTACAATATATGCAGCTACTAATCAAAGCGGGCGGGTGCCCAACCCCGAAAGGGGTTGAAATAGGGGAGCTATCCCCCCGCCAAAGGCGGCTTTCTAGGGCCTTTCCTAGCTGATGCTGAGAGGATTGGGCTCTAGTCAGGCGGTGATGGGCTGGTCTATCAGTGAGAACTGAGCGATCTCTGCCATACCCATAGCTTACTCTGACTGTTCCTTTTACTTATATGTTTTCTAGATCTCAAGTGACGGCGTCTCTTCCGTGGATTGACCTCCCAATCTACCAAGATTGGAAGCCAAAGCATCACATTTTTCCTTTGCCCCTCAACTTTCTCTTCATAATTGCTGAGGGGCACAGGGCCCTGGGTGGGGCTTTGGTTTCCCTGGCGTTTCCGCACCCTCCTCAGCTCCCCGCCATGGAGTGGCTTCGGTCACCCAGGCTTTATTGTGGTCGGCAGGGAGGGTTCTGTGGGGGCGCTCGGTTATGGCCTTGGCCTTGCTTGGGGCCTTGGGGCTGTTCGGCCAGGCAGCTTGGGGAACAACAACAACAACAACTAATCAAAGCTCCGTGTGTCCAGACATTTTGACTCCAACGTCTTTTGAATTTGGCTATGTCACTCTTTCAAGTTTGGGGGAGACACTTGTTACACGCAGCTATGCCTTTTGTCTCCTTCATTCACACAGAGAAAACAAATCCCACATGCAGCCAATTTAATATTGAAAGAACGGGAAATCATATCCAAAACACTTATTTATATATATATAATACATACAATGCAATAAAGAGTTTCAATAACTTGTCTACATAAGATTAACTTTGTTAACCCCTTCTGTACCAGAGACGTCTTTTTAATTTATTCTAGCTATACTTAGAGACTTTGTGCAGTTTAAGAAGGATCTGTGATAGTAACAAGGGTTAAGTGAGATAGTTTGAGGCCTGTTAAATGCTAGAGACAGTTTTCAATATGAATAAAATCGTCTAATAGTAGCTAGAAAAAGGTTAATAGGACGCCACTGCTACTAAAAGGGTTAAATCGAACAGCCTTATTCACATATATATTATATAAACCCTTTCCATACGATGGTGTATTTTTCAGTTTGTCTAGGTATCATTAGACAGCTTTAGAAGTTCAGGAAGGAAGTGTGAGTTGCAAACAAGCTATTTCAGATTCCTAGAGGTCCTTCCTATGCCAAATAAAATAATACTTTATTAGCCTATTCCCCCCCCCCAACAAAAAAATAAAATGGTGTCATCCTATTAAAGGGCTTATTTTGCACTCACCATCAGTAACGTCAGTTCCCTGTGGCAGTGACCTTAACCTCTCTCATAGCCCCGTCCATGTAGCCATTAAATAACCATGGTGACATTGCACACCTCGGGTTTCCTCATTCCAACATCGATGTCCAACCATTTGCCCAGCTTGACAATTACCCTTAAACATGCTTCCTTTCCATAGCTAACTTTTTCACATTAGACTACAACTTAGATAAATTATAGATAGATAGGTCGATAAATAAACAAACAGACAGTGAAATAGAAGACAACTACTTAGAAGTAATTACACTGCATTCCAACATATATCTTTGTTTATATCCCGAGTATGATTTTTCAAGATTCAAGAATATAATGGACTATTTCCCGATGAATTCCAAGACATCTTTTGACTTTTATTATGTAAAAATAATTATCTGATTAATATATGGGTGTGCCTATATATGAATAAAATAAGAACACTCACGCACCATTATTATATACGGAACAATCACATACTTCGTACATGGTGCCTGCATCGTGTGGGCTGGTACTGCTTATTTAGTTGAATTCATATTATTACTGTGCTTGAAAATACCTAGGCAAATATCTCGATTAAAATCCAAGTTACACAGGGATAACCAGTGAGATATTATGATTAAATCCTAGGACAGGTTCAATGTTACTGAAGTAAAATACATATTCGCCTGCAAGCAATCATCACTCTTAATTTAATTCAACTATTTGTATATTCAAAATTAATATATCAGAAAGGGCACTATATGAAAGGTACGATTGTACCATCACTTAGCACATTTTTTGTATTCAGGATATATAACTCCGGCTGTTTTTATAGATATTGTTTTCTTTGCATTAAATTAAATAATAGGGCCTATATATAACTTTTCAACCTATATAAATATAATTAAAATTACTCACCACTATTGTATTTGCATAATAAGCAAAGAGGGGGTCCCAAAATGTAAGTGATTATATAATCTTAAACCGTGTACATTTCCACTTACAACAACAAATAATAAAAACCCTGATGGTATATAATGATTCGTACTAAAACCCTGATGGTATATAATGATTCGTACTAAAACCCTGATGGTATATAATGATTCGTACTAAAACCCTGATGGTATATAATGATTCGTACTAAAACCCTGATGGTATATAATGATTCGTACTGAAACCCTGTTGGTATATAATGATTCGTACTAAAACCCTGATGGTATATAATGATTCGTACTAAAACACTGATGGTATATAATGATTCGTACTAAAACACTGCATAAGCTTATTACAGTTCGGTGAACTTTTTAAATATCATTGAAATATTTATCTACGACAATATTAACCCCTTCAGTACCGGTGACGTCTCTTTTATTGGATTTCAGCTACATTTACACGATTTTATAAAGCTTAGGAAACATATATGGTAGCATTCATTGATATAGTGTGTAACCCTTAAATGGATACCCTACCCTGAACAAAATCGTTTAATAGTTGCCAGAATATAATGAACAGAAAAATGCTGAATGAGTTAATTTGATTATTTTTGGAAAGGTTCACTATTTTCGCATTCAGTATCGAGTATATAAATAATGTGCCTGAAAAATGTGTTCAGAAAGCCTGAATAAAGTAAACAACTATATATACACGTGATGGGCGTACCAGTTTAGTTATATACCATTATGGGGAGGTTTTGGGATTTACTGGATCCCCTTCTCCCTCATGTTTAGCCCCCTACGTTTGAGATTTGTTTACGTTTGACATATTCGTTTGGCGATTTTAAGACCTCTCGGCTCACTTTCTGTCACTATTAATACCTTTCATGCCATTTCAGAGTCCATTTTCTCCTGGCGAGCGATAGCAAGCCTGTAGTTTAGGAGGAATCGATTTTCGGGGGGAAAATATTTCTTCCGAAAAATTAAAAAATGTCTCTTGATTTTTTTTTTTTTTTTTTTTTAAAGCTTCATAGATGTCTGGAGAGCAAACTACCATCCTCCCCCACCCCACCTTCTCCCCCCTTAAGTGATCTATTGTGCACGCTTACAATTGACTGAAAAACTAAGAGCACAACCGTATATTAACCCACTGAGCCCCAGCTAGTTATAAATAAATGTACCACCAGGGACCAGCAGGTTTTGATTTTTTTTTTCCAGAAACAATAGCGAATGGGTTAGGAATGAAGGAAAAACCACAAAAAACTATCAAAAAGGTCAAAAATTGGTCCTACGGAGCCCCCGAAAACGGATTTTACAAGAGTAAAACATTTAAGGCAATTTCCCCCCAAAAACATGTTTTTGCGCGCTCACGCGCACACGGTTGGACTTTGAGAGTTTTCAACTATCGGCATGGTTGCGTGGGATACTTACACAGTTCCCATACAAATCTGAGCCCTCTAGGTGCCATAGGACCGGAGTAATTAACACTGACGCGACGTATGTGACGCTGGGGTTTAGCGTTACATACATTGCCGACGCACTGTTTGCGTCGCTGGGGCTCAGTGGGTTAAACAGCAATATTAGTAAAATCCCACTCACCAGGTGTTTTGAAGTAGGTTGTACAGTACAGTACAGGTGAGTGTTATATACTCTGCCTCATACACGTACCTGGGGGAGAATAAAGGAAGGTTATTAACGTCATCATTCCTAATATCCATGCCTGGACCACATAGGTTCATATTACGCAAATATTAAATATGAAATTATCGGTAATAAAGTAGCAAAATACGTAACACTGTTTATACAAATATATAAAACTCGTACAGTAATACGTAAATAAGTATTAAACCATGAATTATATATATATATACATAAACGCGGAATGTAGAGAGCCGCCCCGCCACGCCGGCAGCAATATCGACCCTTCAGCTGTCAGCAACAGAAAATTCATTAATAAATGGGTAGAAATGAAACTTTCGTGATTTTTTCGTACTTTAATATTTTGTCATGAATCCCTTGGCATCAATGATCATCTGCAGTCGACCAGGCATGGAATCTGACAGGGTTTTTCAAGTATTCTTGGGACATGTTTTTACACCAAATATTTGTTAATGGTAACTTTAAACCTCCCTGTACGACACATAATTTCACATGTGGGCAGTTTTTCAACTGCTCAGGCAAGAATCCAGGCCTTTTCCTCACTATTCATGTTCGTTTTACCCATCTGAAAAATTCATAGGAAGAGTGGAAGCTCTAAATAAGGCACAGTACGAAATGACAGGGGCCATTGACTCGGAGCGCTCGACAAAAACACCTTTCTCTTCCGTGTCTACGTGCTCGACAAAAACACCTTTCTCTTCCGTGTCTGCGTGGTGCGTACTGGTCACTGTGACTCCCCTCAGAGCGGCAGCCTAGGGCTGCCTGCGTTGCCAGATGTCTTCAGAAATTAGCTACCACCCTCCTAATATGGGAGAAACGCGAATAGTTGATAGCTGATATTTAATCATATTTTCATACAAAAAGGGGTGCTCGGCTCTCAATTTTCCGCGTACACTGTATACTGTATATATATATATATATATATATATATATATATACAGTTTATATATATATATATATATAATTTTATATATATAGAGAGAGAGAGTGAAAGAGAGAGAGAGAGGGCCTAGCTTGACTGATGTTGTTTGCATACTGTTATATATTACGTGTACTCTAATAGTACCCGGTATAATTTATACGCTCTCTCTCTCTCTCTCTCTCTGGTGGGTGGGGAAAGAGCCTTCTGCTTTGCTATCCTTATCTTCCACTTAGTAGCAATTTTGTTTAGTATTAAGTCCAGACTGCCTAGTAGGGACCGCAATGTCCGTGCATTCTGTGTAACGATGTAACTATCTCTCTCTCTCTCTCTCAACTGCCCCTTAGCTTACGTTCTCTCCTCAATATATTTCCTACACACAAATTAGTTCACATCGATTTCTATTCCAGGGTAAACTTGGCTGGTATCACTTACTACACCTCCCCCTCCCCTCGCACTTCCCCATGCTCTCCCCTTGTTGCTCTATGTTCCCCTCTCTCACTCTTTACGCTTAATTTGTTTGTGGAGTAGCGTATCTTGTTTAGTTCTCGCTGCTATTAATTACGGTGTTCTTCAATTGTTCGATTTGTTCTCTTCCTCTTTGATATGTGATTCTTCACACACACACACTATATCCTCTCTCTCTCTCTCTCTCTCTCTCTCTCTCTCTCTCTCTCTCTCTCTCTCTCTCTCATCTTTCCCCTCACGTTCTCCAACCCCCCCAAATGATGTGAAGATGGGGCCGAAAATGGGTGATCTTAGCAGGATAGGTAATAGGGAGGTAAGTGAAATGAAAATGGGTGATCTTAGCAGGATAGGTAATAGGGAGGTAAGTGAAATGAAAATGGGTGATCTTAGCAGGATAGGTAATAGGGAGGTAAGTGAAATGAAAATGGGTGATCTTAGCAGGATAGGTAATAGGGAGGTAAGTGAAATGAAAATGGGTGATCTTAGCAGGATAGGTAATAGGGAGGTAAGTGAAATGAAAATGGGGAGGGCGGTGGATGAGGGTTATTGATGACGATAGTGAGGATGAAGGTGATGAGGAATAAGAGGAAAAGCTGATTATGATGTGGAGCAACAGAACACAGGAAAACATTATGATAGTGACAATGAAGTTAATAATAATGATGATGATAATGATAAAGAAGGACAAAAACGGGTGATCGCAATAGGATAGGTAATAGGTAAGTGAAATGAAAATGGGAAGGCGATGGATGAGGGGGTTTTGAAGATAATTTAGAGATGGGGATATGGGTTGTTAATGATGATAATGAGGTGGAAAACAAGAATACGGTAAGGACAAAAACAGTTAAAATGAAATTGATGGTATTGTTGTTGATGGTGATGTTGACGATACTGATGGCGTTGGTGATAGTGATGGTGTTGATATTGATGGTGATGATGATATCGATGATGTTGAGGAGAGAGGCTTTGACGATGGTAGAAAGTTGGAGAGGAGTTGAAAAGAAGTTCGGAGTGATGATGATGTTGAGGACGATAATGACGATACTACAAAATACAAGAAGGGAACATTGATTATGATAATGATGATGCTGAAGAGGAGTGGGGATTCTAAAAAAATACAAAAATAAAAATAATAATAATAATAATAATAATAATATACGAAATTACATATTTAGTACATATTTAGCAATTGTATCCATTCATACAATAACATATACACACATACAATATGCAAACAATTAGTCACGTTATGAGATAATAGGATGTTGGAGTGAAACATTATATAATCATATATACAATGAAAACAGGACCAGCAAATTAGGATTGAAAACGGTAAGAAAAAATAAGAGATAAAGAGATGAAACAATGAAATATGACGAACGCTAGAACACGCAACGTAGATGAAGTTAGAGAGGCATAGGCCTAATTAAGAACATGTGAACAAAACTGGAGCAGAAGGAAATAAGACAATGGGCAACAGAACAAAACACAATTACGTAAGAAGTTGGGGTGGAGGGTGGTGGAGGAGTGGGAGTGGAGATGGGGGTGGAGGTATAAGAGAGAGGGTGGGGGGAGGGAGTGGAAGTTGGAAGGTTAGATAACTGGGTGACGGAGGATAGGGAAGGGGTGGGGGGGGGGAGAAAGGTAGCGATGGAACAAAACAATGTGAGCAGGTCAAATTAAAAGCCAAGGTAGTAGAGAAAGAGAGAGAAGAAGGAAAATAATGGAGAGAGTTGAACACATGAAAATATTAGAAAGAGGAGGATGCATTGGAAAGAAAGGTAGTGTTGCATAGGGTGTAGCAAGTTAGAAGAGATAAGAGAGGGGATGGTAGTAAAGGGAGCGAAGTAAGAGATGGGATGACAAAGGGGGTGGGAGCAAAGAGAAAGGATGGCGATAACGAAAAAAGTTGGGAAGATAAGAATAATGAGACGATGGTGCACGACGGTGGAAGGATAGGTAAACAGGAGGAAGGAGGGAATGGTGTAGTAGGAGTAGGTGGGAAGAGAGACAAGCAAAGAATGCTAAAGTAGATGGTAGAGAAATTACAATAGAGGTGGAAAAGATAGGGGTAGGCATGCTAGAGTAGTGAGTTATAATGAATTACATTAACCTATTCATATAGTAATACATTAATGAACTCAAACGTAAATGGGAATATGCCACGTGTGATGGATGGTGGTGGAGAGAGTGTCCTGTCCATCCTATACTAATATATAAATATATTCCTCGGTACATCAATATTAACGGAATAAAATAAAGGGATTTTTTTTTTTTTTTTTTTTTTTTTCCAACTTACTTCCTCTCAGGCATAGGCTGAGAGCTTTAACATTCACCGCTTTACAATGAACAGTGAAGCCCGTGAGGTCTTGTTCCAGTCTAGGGAGTGAGACATGTGAAGCACGTAGAGTACAACGAGCACCTGCCATCTTGCCTTCACATGAGGCACGGTGCTCACTCATGGCCCGAAACGACCCCATCTCTGAAGCCACCTCGTTCCCGTGCTTCACTGTCTCACCCCCTACACTCGGACTCTCACACTTACACACACACAACGCCACCTGTTGAGCAGATAACTCACCAGGCATTGCACCCCTATAGCATATTTTGAATATGGGAATATTCATACAGTGCTATTTAATCAGGGAACAATGAGGGTATTTTATTGACGTTTCGGTGGGCTTGTGGTAATGCACTGATACCAGGTACAGCACAAATTCCATCCCAATAATATCTTCCCATTGATACATCGGGATTTGAACCCGGGACCTTTGGATTACCAGGCCAGTGGCAAGACCACTCCACCACACCTCCCCTTAGAAGGAAGATGCATCCAAGAGAAGCATAATGTGGATAACACACAACAGGAGAGAAGAAACTTGAAGGCCTATCCGGAGGTGGGAGTTTGAAGGACTTTGTGAACGACAGGGGCGACTTGCTGGCCTAGAGGCTAGAGTGTACTGTACGCCGACCCGGCGAAGGTTAGCTTGTAGTTAGCTTGTAGTAAATTATCAATACCACTACTATCTTTTGTATCACCTACCGTCTTGTGTCTGTCTAAACCCTGAGGTAGATCTAAATAACCAACGCTTTCTTTTTGTAGAAGTAGGTGGTTCTGGGTGAAACAGTGTAAAATGAGCTTGAAAGAATATCAGTAAGGAGTACTTGGAGCGTGATAATAGGTTGGTAAGCACACCACATGGGGAAGTCAGGGAATATGTAGACCTACATGTGAGCGGGGGAATGAGGGAAATTTAGAGTAATGCAAGGAAGGGGAATTACGAAACATGGCAGATAAGAAAACGAGAGAAAATTGGAGACCTAGAAGGAAGTGGCTGGGGGATGATCATTTGAATATAAAATAAACTACTTGTAAATAAGTAGAGGTGTGATAAGGAGTGAGTTATTACATGAGGCGCAGAATAGTTGGAGGCCTGGTAATAATGTGAACAAATGGTTGACTATTACAGGTTGGAATAGATGCATGAAAACATAGCCAGAGAAGAGTATTCGGAGGCATATAACGAAATGGAAAGCTGTATCAAGAGGCATATAGCGAGATGGAAAGTATTATCAAGAGGTCTATAACACTTACGGGGGTGTAACCAGATGAGATAGAAAGAGAGCGTGTGGGGGAGCAGACCATTAGAGCAAGAGAGAGAGAGGAGAGGGGTGGGAGATAGTAGAGAAGGAGAGAGGGGGGTGGGTCATTACAGGGTATGATGTGGCCCCTGTGGCTCATCTCGCCTGCAGGGGGCACTAACAGGTCACCCGGGGTCACTCAGGGGGGGGGGGGGGGGGCCCGGTGGTTGAGGAGAGAGATAATTGGGAAAGAGATAAGGAGATATATGGTAGAGAGGGAGAATGTGAGGGGGAGTAGAGGTGGAAGAAGGGATGTGGGGGAGAGAGAGGGCAGAAGGGCAAACATGGGGGAGAGAGAAGATGGAAGGGGGAATGTGAGAGAGAGAGGATAGAAGAAGGGGTGTGGGGGAGATAGAGAGGGTGGAATGGGGGATGTAGGGGAGAGAGATGGTGTAAGGGGGGATGTGGGGGAAAGAGAAGGGACTGGGAAGGAGGGGGGGGGGGTAGGAAAGAAGACTGAGATAGGATTACGAAGGGAGAATTATGGGGGATAAAAGGTAGGAACGGGACCATGTGGGAAGGAAGGGAGGGGGAAACAATTATGTGGAGAGAGGAGCAGTTGACTTAATTTTTTCCTCCGGGTTGGTTGACAGAAGTAGGTCAACATGGTCATATTCCTAAAAGACCACAGACAAAACCGCCAAAGTCTTCAAAGTCTAGGGTATGATAAGTTAGATTAAATTAAGTTATGCTAGGTAAAGTAGGATTATATACGGTTAGGTTAGCTTTTGACATTTGAGACTAGACACTTTGGTATGTTTGACTATCAGTAGAGCTTACAATGTGAACTCACATATGCTATCGCATGTCCTTAACAAAAATAAATGTTTCAATTCTGCCACAGTTAGCTACTACTGTGCTGCCATTGTCTACTGTTACAATCCTTGTCTGCCTCAAACGGTCTCATAATTTTCATATAATATCCCTGTTATTGTGTGCGTGCCTGTGCATTTGCGTGTGGAGAGTAGAGAGATGTGGAAGTGACAGCCAATAAGAAGATGGACGCATTATTTGACAACCTTTATGTTGGACAATACATGCAATTAACGTGTGCCTTGTGAGACTGTTCCTGTCATAACTCATTTAAGACTGTACAACCCAAAACGACGTATTGTTAATTAAATGTACATTACATGGGATGTATAGCTTAAGAATGGAGAGAGAGAGAGAGAGAAACAGAGAGAGACAGAGAGAGAGAGAGAGAGGCATAATAGGAAACCTTTGCATATTTTCATACTCTAATACATACATTTATACATTTAACACACATACTAATGTACGAATATAAATTATTATATTTACATACTTGTAAGTATGTATGCATGAATTGAATGACAGCATCACATTTTACTCATTTCAATATTCATATCAATATTAAAGAAGCATTCAATAATCAAGTATATTTATATGAATAAATATGCTATACTGTATAAATTAATCCTAAGTTCAACTCTGAAGTTGCCATGCCGTGGCGAGAGACTGCAGGATATATATAATAAAGAAGCATACATGTTCATACAAAAATATACAATTAAAGAATATCACCACATACAACAGCTGCAACAAGTAGCCAGTGTTATATATTGCACATACAATACGTAACATAAAATAATCAAACTAACCAATATATATATATATATATATATATATATATATATATATATATATATATATTTATTTTCTTTAATACATACGAGGTTGAAAGAAATGGCAATTTCTGCGTTGGAAATTTTATTATTCAAAGTTTCCAGGTCTCTGATGAGTTTTCGCTGGGTGGCAGGAAGTAGATGAAGGAGATGAGCAAAATTCATGGTGGTACAGGGTTACATTAAAGTACATGATGATACAGGATATACGACGCGTTTCACTGGACAACCAGCATTATCAAGTAAGGAAGGAATGATATAAAAGGTAAACAGGAAGGGTATATATAGAGGGTGGAGGATCAGAGGAGGCGGAAAACAGGGGGCAAAAGTCTGCTATTGGTGGAAGGGAAAACTAGGAGAGAAAAAGGGGGTAACCGCTTCACGCATGCGCACTGGATGCGGGATGGTGGTCGATAGGTGGGGTCGAAGCTGATTGGCTGCGTGTCGAGGGGCGTGGCCTAAGTTGTGTGGCGCCTGCAGAAGACGAAGCTGAAGGAGGTAGCGCGGGGGGCTGCGTCAAGGGCACCGGGGGGCGAGGAGGGGTGTTAGGTCCTGTAGGGTAGTGCCTTTTGGCAGAAGGAAGGATCTGAAGGTCCAGAGTTTGGTTGTTGATGTTGGGATGTAAGGCTTGGATATATAAAGCTTCGAGAATAGGTAATCTCCTTGGGTCACTTTCTTTATCGAGTATGGTGGTGTGTTTCTCTAACTCGTTGCGTGTGAGGTGAGGGTGGTTAGGGGTGAGATAGTGGTCTTTGATGGCTCCAGCCTGAAGGTGAAGAGTTAACCGACGTGAAAGACGAGTCTGCGTCATACCAATATAGGAATGAGGTCCACAGTCCTCATAATTACAGGTATGTTGGTAAATGACGTGATCGTCGGTCATCGGGCTCTTTATCTTGGTGGAGGCTGGTTTGTTGCGGAGAACGAGGTTGGAGGTCTTGGGGGATTTGTAATAAATTATTAATTTGATTTTGTTTTCCGGGTTGGTTGGGTGGACATGCTTGGAGATTATTTCTTTTAAGACGGCCTCGTCATTTTTGTGTTCAGAGGACATGTAATTGCGGTAGAAGATCTTAATTTCATTGGGGGGGTCAATGTTGGGAGGGCTTTGGGTGTACCATTTTTCAAGATGGTGGTTGATGGTGCTGGAGATGTCGGAGTTGGAGTATCCGTTATTTACTAAAACTTGGGATAGTCTTTCTAGTTCCTGGTGGGTGTCGGCCCAGGTAGAGCAGTGCGTGAGGGTTCTCCTAACATAGGCGGAGATGGAGGATAGAAGATAACGGCGGGGGCATTCACTATCACCGTTGAGGCATTGTCCTGTATTAGTTGGTTTAATGTAGACGGTGGTTTTGAACCCATGGTCGTTCAGAGCTACGAGGATGTCGAGGAAGGGGAGATGTCCATTGTTAGATTTTTCAAAGGTGAAGTTAAGTCCGGAGGAGGTCATGAAGCGACGCTGGAGTTCCTGTAGTTCGTGGAGGTCCTTGATTTGCACGAAGATGTCATCCACGTATCTACAGTAGAGGGCTGGTCGTTGGGCAGCCAGGAGCTCTTCCTCGATGGTACCCATGAAAAAGTTCGCAAAAAGAACTCCTAGGGGGCTGCCCATCGCCACACCGTCTATCTGCTTGTACATGTTGCCCCGGGGGCAAAGGAAGGGGGCCTCCTTGGTACATAGCTCCAGTAGTGTTTTCAGGGCCTTCTCCGGGATGTCCAGTGTAGGAGTATCAGGGCAATGATAAATTCGACGTAGAATCATGTCAATGGTCCTATCCACTGGCACGTTGGTGAACAGGCTTTCTACGTCGAGAGAGGCGATTGTGTGGTTGTTGTTACGGGGGGCGTCTCGTAAAATTTCCAAGAAATCGTGGGCTGAGTTAAGGTTGAATTGGCTGGGCACGTAGGGGGTGAGGAGGTTGTTCAGGGCCTTGGCGATCTGGTAGGTGGCAGTGGGGATCTGGGAGATGATGGGGCGGAGGGGGTTCCCAGGTTTGTGTGTTTTGATGGTTCCGTACGCATAACCAGGGGTGTATTCTCCGACGAGTTTTTTAAGGTGGATCCCTCCTTGTTTGGCGTTGATGGCGGTGATGGTGGTGTTGGCAATACGTTTGATTTCGTCGGTTGGGTTGCGGGTGATCTTTTTAAATTTAGTGTTGTCACTTAAGATGACGTCCATTTTTCTAAGATATTCCTCCTTGTCATGGATCACGAGGCAGGAGGCTTTATCCGCACGACGGATGATGATGTTGGGGTTGTCTCTTAATAGTTTGGCAGCTTGGAAGTGTTGTTTGTTGAGTATTTTGCTATGGTGAGTTCCTCTGGTTTTGGCGGCTTCAGCGAGGAGAGTAGGTTGTCCAGTGAAACGCGTCGTATATCCTGTATCATCATGTACTTTAATGTAACCCTGTACCACCATGAATTTTGCTCATCTCCTTCATCTACTTCCTGCCACCCAGCGAAAACTCATCAGAGACCTGGAAACTTTGAATAATAAAATTTCCAACGCAGAAATTGCCATTTCTTTCAACCTCGTATGTATTAAAGAAAATTTATTACCTGGCTTTACCAACATATATATTTATATATATTGTTTTCGTAGAAAATTGTCCCAACCGAAGGCAGGTTCCTCCTATATTGCAGGCTCGCTCGCCGCGAAAATTTCGACACCTATATAGTATGAAAGTTCTTAACATTGACAAAGACATGGGGGAAAAGTCTTTAAATCGCCAAACTATTGGAGTGAACATCTTAAAATCTCAAAACTAATGGGACTAAAGATGAGGGAGAATGGGGTTCAGAAAAATACACCCCCTTAATGGCATCCAAAATGGCTGGCCCAGAGTTGTTCTTGATGAACCGCAGAATGGGCAGGAGGAGAAGGAGGAAGAGAAGGAAGAAAAGGAGTAGGGGAAGGTAGAGAGGGTAGGAGGAGACGATAAAAAGAGGAGGGTAGTTAAATATATACAGACGCAAACAATCATATAATACAACCTAAGAATATCAACACAATAGATCAATTTGAACTTGAGTTCCTCAGTAGCCACCACAACTTTAAGTACGAGACGAGAATAGAGATAAACAAGGCAGCTAGCTAGGAGGTGTGTTAATGGCATGTACAGTGGCTGGCCCAGAGGTGTTGGAGATGGAGCGAGACGTGAGCTGGGGGAAGAGGAGGAGGAGGAGGACGACCGAGAGCAGGAGAGGATTGAAGGTCGAGTACAGTTATTTAAATACAGAAACAAATCACAACATACAATACAAAAATAAGAATATAAATAATAAATGCAAAGTTCTATTTATCAAGAGCAAAAACCCCTAGTTGAAACAGTGTAAACAAACAACGCAGCCTAGTTTCTTAATGGCATGCAAAGTGGCTGGCCCAGAGTTTGTTGTAGATAGCCACAGACGAGCAAGAGGAGGAGGAGTAGAGGAGAGCATGAGGGGGTTGGAGGAGGTAGAAGAAGGAGTAATAAGTTAATACAGAAGCAAGCAATCACAGGATAAAATCTGCCAATATGAACATAAATAAATGTCATGTTCAGTTTCTCAGTATCAAAAACTCTAAGTAGAAGCAGGCAGTATTAAGATACAAGACAGGCTAACCCGGAAGTGCGATAATGTCATGTAAAGTGGCTCGCTCAGAGTTGTTGTAGCTGGCCCAAGACATGACAAGGAGGAGGGAGAAGAAGCGTTACATATATTTACATAGATACACGGATTACACAGACCCTGGGGTCTCTGCAAGTCAGTCCGGACTTAATTCCTAACACTTCTGAGTAGAAGAACAGAATAGCAAAGAAGAAGGCTCTCCCCCCCACCCACTAAACTCTCCGAGTACACAGTCGGCATGAAACTTAAAGTTGGAAAAAAGTACCTCTGTAACTCGTAGGGAAGAGCTACTGGGAAATGTATAGTAAAGTTTAAAGTAGAATGAATGAATGCCTTATATATAGTATGCTTAAAATGAACCACCTCCATTTGTTGATATAATATTAGAAATAACAATCCTTATAATAATGGCAAGGCATCTTACACACTTATCAAGAAGATAGTCAGAAGGGCTCTTTAGTATGAGGATAAAAATGAGAAGAATCTATAAATGTCTGGGGTTCATATTCGGGATACAGGGGCAAACTAGGCTGTTATTGTTTAATACCGACGTAGGTGTGAGAATTCGATAGTAAACAAAGCGGAATTTACCTATAAACTCACAAGAGTTAACTTGCTTTTATTGGTTGATAGGGATAGATAGCTCAATGTTAGTGGTAGGAATAGATGGAAGATATAGTTGCCACTAAGAAATAAGAATTAGGATGACTTAGCAGGAAACAGGTGGTTGTATTGGAGCGGCTAGAAGGAGATGTTCTTGAGGTCGTAGCGAAAGCGATTCTGAGGTTTGTGGCGATGTGGCGAGTTCCGAGAATGACGCATGCGCAGTTATATTCCACCAATGCGTCATTTAACTAACTAAAAGGATATACCGGATTGATTATAATGATAACCCGATATATTTATGGATAATAAACCCATATACTTAATACGAAATAGTATATATCTTTTATATAGATATATAACTTAGCCTAATACTGGCGCCTAATTTGAACTTCCAGTATGTTTACTTAACCTAAACTGTCGAGTTACTTACGAGTCTCGACACATTCCCACCACCAATATATACATTATCTACAATAATCCCGCAGCGATGTTAGATCTCCATAGCTGTGAAGAGCTAACAGCGGCTCGGCGAAGAGGTAATCTTCCAACAGGATCATTACTGGCAGATGGTCCAGCGACCGCTGGTGACATAGGGGTGGAGTCGTGAGAGCTAACACCATCACCAGTGACCGCCGGTTGAGGGATCGAAATGCTTTCCATTTCCTGTTCCAATGGATACAACTTGACGATGGGTCGAGTGGTCAGGCCAGTCTTTGTTCTAATCTGGACTACTCTAACCAGATCATCTCGTCCGGGATAGAGTCTAACTACCCTACCAAGTTTCCATAGGACACGAGGTCCCTCGTCATGTATAAGCACGATGTCATTTATCTTTGGCCATACACTGCTTGATGAGCCTCTTTTATTCTTATAGGCTTCTCGTAGTGATGCCAAGTATTCACTAGACCAACGCCTCCATAGGTCCCGGATCAATTTATTGATGTAATTGTACCTGCTGTGTATCGCTGCTTTACTATCGTAACTAGGATCCTGCAGCTCATCTAGCTGAATTAGGTCCTTTGGGAAGTCACGAAGTCTACGACCTTTAACCAGCATGGATGGAGTAATAGGGCAAGGGTCCTCCAGATCACCCGAGACATATGTTAAAGGGCGATCATTCACGGTAGCCTCCAGCTCCAATAGGACAGTAGTTAGTTCCTCGAAGGAGACTAGAGCACGACCTAGTACCTTTTTAAGCCCAGCCTTCACAATACCTATGGCTCTCTCCCAAATACCTCCGAACCAAGGCGCACGTGCTGGGATAAAACGCCATTCACATCGGATTTCGGCAAGATGAGCCTGAAGACTAGGATCGCTTTGGATGTCTTCCAAGTGTCTGGAAGCTCCCACAAATGTAGCAGCATTGTCGCTTAACATTATCTGCGGAAATCCCTGCCTACTACAAAATCTCCGGAACGCATGGATAAAGCTGTCACAGGTCATATTGCGAACTACTTCAATGTGGATAGCTCTTGTAGTAGCGCACGTAAATAAAAGCATATAAGCCTTGTTGTTGTGTGAGTCCCGGACAGGAATTCCTCCTGTATAATCAACCCCTGTGACCTCGAAGGGATCTCTAGGAGTAGTCCTGATGTCTGGTAGAGGAGGTACTCTAGCTTTCGCATAGGTATTACCCTGTATTTTACGACAGGTTATAAACTTACTGGTCACTTGTATTACCGCTTGTCTTATCTTAGGAATCCATCACCTTTGCCGTATATATGCAACCACGTGATTAACTCCATAGTGACAACAGACACGATGACACATATTGATGAGCATGGTAGTGAAAGGATGTTTGGAAGGCAGTAGTATCGGATATTTCATTGAATCCGGAAGAGCCGCTAACTTCAATCTACCTTCACATACAATTAATCCTCCTTTCGTGACAAGTCCTAATTGGTTTATCAAATTATTGCGAGTACCCTTGTCACCAGACAGCATCTCGTACTCCTTTGGGAAGCATTCCTGCTGGCATCTTTGAGCTATAATCTTTTCTGCTACTTTTAGTTCCTTTATGCTGAGGAGGGCACAGTCTGTGGGAGACGTCCCTTTAATTTTTGCCTTCAAATTATTCTTGCATCGAATAGTCCATTCAACTACCCGAATGAATTTATCATAACTGCCATATTTTTCCAAGTTCCATAACTGTGTGTCTTGTTCATCATTAGTCCCAATGACTTGGCTAGTTACTTTTGGCGTTGGGTCATCTGGTATTATGTCTCCTGGCCACTCGTCTTTGTTTCGGAGCCACATGGGCCCTTCCCACCAAAACGCAGAAGATTTCAGATGTTTTGCCGAAACACCTCTAGACAGTAAGTCACTAGGGTTTTCTTTAGAGGACACGTACCGGAATTCTACAGTCGGAAGAAGGGATTTTATTTCGTCAACACGGTTTGCGACATACACTGGAAGATTCTTCATACTACGCAACCAATGCAATGTAACCTGACTGTCGCACCATAATACAATTTTGTTGACTTTTACAATTTTATGATAGGCTTCCTCCACAAATTTGATTAATCTGGCGGCTAGCAAAGCAGCAATTAGCTCTAGTCTTGGTATTGTTATGGATCTTAACCCTTAACCAACGGCGCACCACATATATCGAGTTAAATAAATATGTGGCGGTGCACCACATATGTCGAGTGCCATTTTCAGCACGTAATGTTGCTCTGAGAGAGAGCTGAGCAGTGGGACGAGCGTAGTAACCTCATGACCGCTCCCCACCACTGCCGTGGGTGTACTGAGCTGTATTCCACCCTCCTCCACCTCCTCTCACTCGCTACACAGGGAATTATGTAAGGAAATTACCTTTTTTTTAGGGTTTTTGCACTCATGTTGCACGATCGTTGCAAGAGAACCAGTGGTCGTACAAGGATGGTTCGGGTGTCATTGGAAAGCTCTGTTTATGCCCTTTCAGGGATAGATACTTGTTTTACGCTCTGGGTCTTGTTTATGCATGAAAATGAGCACGGAAACAACCCTATTTAGGGTAAAAAAAAAACGCTGGGCGGCACAGTGTAAAATACCCTATCACCCGCTATTGTGTGTTAAGGGAGCGACCTTTGCTTTAGCGATGACCAGACAGCTATGTTCCGGGCTCACAAAATATATTGCAGTGCCATAGGCGACACCACTTGCATCGCTTAACGCATGAAGTTCCACTGAATCAGCATATACCGTCCTCCGAGGATAAGTAAAGTCACAGCAGAGGTGCAGGTCCTTGGTAACTGTAGATCATTCGGTAGCGCAGTCGTCAGGTAGCGGATCGTCCCAATCTAGTTTCAGTCTCCATAATTGCTGTAAGAAAATTCTGGACCTTATTGTAATGGGCAGTAGTACACCGAGTGGATCGAACAGTTGTGCCGCCACTCTTAAGCACTCTCTCTTTGTTGCCTTATGGGTCTCTGGGAGACTTGCATTGAACGTCAACAGATCAGGGTCAGGTAACCATAAGAGTCCTAATGTCTTCACTCGCTCTTGATTCTTTAAGTGTGGAGGTATTTATGCGTTCGTTTACTTTTATTATTGCGTTCCGCGTCATACTTCCCGCTTATTGCCCTACCCCGGCATCATACGTTTAATTAATTATTACGTTTAAGTCGGGGTTACCTATATCTTGCCTTTATTGGCGTCAGCTAACTTTTGGAGTGCGCTTTACGTCCATATAGGTAAGATATAGTATTATTCTATTCTATTTCCTGTGTATTGCCATCATGTCGTTGACACTGTCCCAGTACAAGCGATGCAAGGGGGGTATCAAGAGTGGTTTGACTAGGATCACCAAAGATATTACTACATTTTTAGTTAATGCAGATAATGATGCGATTGAGGCTAAATTGGCTTCGGTATTAAGACAGCTTGAAGATTTAGATTTATGTCGCCGCAAAATGGAAACACTCTATGAAGATGACGCCGAGTATTTCGCGGATATAGAAACAGACGTGGATTATATAGAGTGTCTTGATAAAGTTATCATCCTCCTCAAAGGTAAGCTAAAACACAAGGAGCCAAATCGTGCTGCAGTCAACAGAAATGCCGGTATAAGATTGCCGAAAATAACCCTTCCTATGTTTGACAGTGATCCCACTCTATGGCTGGGATTCTGGGATATGTTCCACTGTAGTGTCCACAGCAATGCGGAGCTCAGTGACATCCAAAAATTCACCTACTTAAGAGGTCAACTGAATGGCGAGGCAAAACAACTAATTGAAGGTTTCGCAATTGAGGGAGCCAGCTACCAACAGCGGTTGCCCTTCTAAAGAAAACCTATGGGCACAGGGATAGAATTAAGGCGGCACATATAACTAACCTTACTACTTTGAATCCTCCCTCGTACAATGTCGAGGAACTAAAGGGATTCTATGCTAGTTTTGAAAGTACACTGAGGTCAATAGAGACCCTACAAATTACCCTTCATGAAGCTAGTGTTGTAATTCTCATGAATAAATTGCCATCCCCACTAAAGGAAACATTAAAGAGAACTTTAGGTGAAGAAGGTCTGGACCTAGAAAGGTTTGTCCAGGCTTACCAGACAGAAGTGTTCAACATGGAAAGTGTAGCAGAACGGACTACACCACACATACCAGTTGCTTCAGTATCCTTTGCGGTGCAGGAGGCCTCGGTGCGAAGGAAGGGTTGCAAGTTGTGCAAAGGGGCACATGCATGGTTTAAGTGTATCAAATTCAAAACCAGTGCTCTGAAAGTAAAACGCACAAAGTAACTCAACCTTTGCACCGGGTGCTTATCTTCAACCCACAGGAGCAATGGTTGTGTGAACCCTGACATCCGTAGCTGCAAGTTCTGTCAAAACAGACACTACCATATCCTCTGTCAGTCCAGATCTCAATGGGACAGTGCAAAGAAGGAGCAAAGACCAAGACGCAAACTACCACGATGTCTGTGTCGTCAAAGAAGACTAGTACTATCCTCCCAACTGTAATGCTGCCAACAGTTAAGGAATCAAGAGGAACAGTCAAGATGAGAACACTGCTGGGTCAGTGCTCACAGCGCACCTTCATCTTAAATTTCGCTCTAGACTCGATCCATTATATAAAGGTGGGTGATGAAGAGCTAGAGTTGCGAGGGTTTACCGGAGCATGTGAGAGCAGAAAGTACCCAGTAGTGTCCTTCTAATACAAGTTCCGGGGCAGAAACTATCCTCTACAAGCAGTTGTGGTAGAAACTCTCCCGGATCACAAAGGGTCAGAATGCCTTGAAGCAGACATGAGAGTTTTGCGAGACAAAGGTTACAAATTAGCTGATCTTCTAATGACACAGACATCTCGGCTGGACTTGTTGGTTGGTGCTGATTATTATTATGACTTAGTGCGGCCAGGGTACAAGAAAGAGGGTGACATAATTCTCTTGCCAACTAAATTTGGTTATGCACTAAGTGGCTCCTGCCATAACGACAAATCTAGCGCCCAAGTAGAGGTAGTTACAATTTTGAAAGTTGTGGTCACCCCGATGGATCAATATATATCCACGGCATCAAGTAATCCATGTCATAATGAATTATAATGTATGTGGGAACTGGATCATCTAGGTATTTCTCCAAATGAAGATTCAAAGGAAAACATGACTGCGTTGGACATATACAAGGAGACAGTAACATACTCTGCACAGAATCAGCAATATGAAGTCAGACTGCCATGGAACCGACATAAAGAGAAGCTGCCTTCTAATTACGGTTTAGCAGCGGGTCGCCTGAGGGGTCTGCAGAAGTGTTTCAAGCAAGAACCTGTCTATTGTAGTCACTACACCAACGTTATCCAAGATCAACTTCATCGTGATTTTATTGAAGAGGTTCCTTTCGGTGTTACTGAAAACAGTCATTATTTGGCACATCACGGGGTCACCAAGAATAGTACAACGACGCCCGTTCGTATTGTGTAAGACTGTTCCGCTAGTATTGGCAAGGGCAGATCAAGTCTTAATGACTGCCTTTACACAGGGCCATCACTAGTGCCGGATCTAGCAAAAATATTGCTGCGATTCAGGGTACACAAATATGCCTGGATAAGTGACATCGAGAAGGCCTTTCTCATGTTGAGACTTCATGAAGAAGATCGTGACTACACCCGATTTCTGTGGCCAAAGGTTCCCTTGGACTTATCTTCACCCTTACTTTGCTACCGATTTAAGGTAGTGTTGTTCGGGGCGACTTGCTCACAGTTTCTTCTTAATGCCACGATCTTAAAACATCTTTCCATTATTAAAGAGGATCCCAAAGTTGTGGAGGCTATTAAGAAAGGTTTGTACATTGACAACCTCCAGGGTACAGGCAGTGATGAAGAGACTGTCGTTAAGCGTTACTGGGATGCCCAAAGAATAATGTCTCAAGCACATTTATATCTCAGAGAATGGGCTACCAATAGTCCGCAACTACGTGACCTCCTGCAATTGGATGGTGTTGCTGCCAAGAATCAAGAGCGAGTGAAGACATTAGGACTCTTATGGTTACCTGACCCTGATCTGTTGACGTTCAATGCAAGTCTCCCAGAGACCCATAAGGCAACAAAGAGAGAGTGCTTAAGAGTGGCGGCACAACTGTTCGATCCACTCGGTCCACTGCCTGTTACAATAAGGTCCAGAATTTTCTTACAGCAATTATGGAGACTGAAACTAGATTGGGACGATCCGCTACCTGACGACTGCGCTACCGAATGGTCTACAGTTACCAAGGACCTGCACCTCTGCTGTGACTTTACTTATCCTCGGAGGACGGTATAAGTCCTCTTGTAGGTAGTAGGGGTAGGCAGCCCCGCCCAGGGAAGTACGACCGTCAAGGTTTCGGGAGACTCAGGGAATTGCCTGAATTCCATTTTCTCTCCCAGGCCTTGGTAGCTGGATACATATCTTTCTGCCTCACACATCAGGGGTATCAGGAAAACCCTCTTTATATAACATACACATCCAACTTAACGACTTGCCCTACATTGCTATCATCTATCCATAAAACACTACTCTTCCCACTACATATCATACATGTAACACCATACACCTTACCCAATAAACATGGCAGTACAATTGTTAAGAGCAAACCTGGTGGTCCCTCGGATATCCACCCCCGGCAGGGTTGGGTCATTGACACAGGGCCCTCCCGGTCGTCATCATGCGACTGTGTCAAGAGCATTGCAACGTCCCAAAGCTGCTCGTCGGTGCAGCTTTTTCTTTAGCAATATAAGGGGACTTCACTCTAACATCAATTCTGTACACCAATTTCTTCAAGCAGAATCCCCTACTCTCCTTTTTTTGACAGAGACTCAAGTAACATCCACATCTGACACGTCTAGATTTAAGTTTCCAGGTTATCAACTGCTCCAAAATTTCAGACCTAAAGGAGGTGTATGTTGCTTCGCAAAATCTGAAATTGCCCTGGAGGAGGTTACTAGTTTCAATTGTCACTATTTTGATTATTCTATATACAAATTCATTTCTGCTGGTAAATTTAAATACATATGTTGCATCTACCGTTCCCCAAATACTCCTCCAGAGCAAAGTCTTTTTGATTCTCTGTCCTCACAACTCAGTGTCCTCAACTTAAATGCTTCTTCTGAAATCACTGTGTTGGGTGATTTTAATGTCCATAATGTTGAATGGCTCACTTATTCAGCCAGGACTGATGATGCTGGTCTTGAATGTGAGCTATTTGCTGACTCATTTAATCTCACTCAACTAGTCAACCAACCCACCCGTGTACCAGATAATCCTAATCATAATTCCCACCTACTGGACTTATTTTTAACAACCAATTCAGAATGATGTTACAGTGAGGTCCCCGCTTGGATCTTCTGATCACTGTCTGATACAGGCCACCTGTCTATCACCTACCACACCTTCCCACTCTGAACCTGTTTTGGTGACTAAATGGCATTACGATAGGGCAGACTGGGAGGGTCTTCAAGGTGTCTTTATTGATATTCCCTGGACCTCTTTCTTTTCTAATGATGCACACTCCACCTTGAGCCACATACAAGATTTTGTAAAAATTGGAATGGAAACTTTTATTCCTCATCAAAAGTACAGTAAAAGATCTAATTCACCTAAATGGTTTGACCATAATTGTGCTAGAGTAACTGAACAAAAAGCAATAGCCTACAATGCATACACAAGATCAAAAACACATGAAACCTTTAATTACTTTAGAAACATCAGAAATCATGCCAAAACTGTATTAAACCTAACTAAATCAAACTTTCTCCACAAGCAGGCAAATAAACTTCTAAATAATCCAAATGATATCAAAATATTTTGGTCTACTCTTAACTCATTTAAATCTAACTTCACTACTGCTTCATCCATTCCACCATTAAAATCTCCGACTGGCAATCTTGTAAGTGACCCACGAGGTAAAGCTAACCTTCGAAATAAATCAAGTTGTCCCTGTACTTAATTTTAATTCGCCTGAAATTCCCTCACTTAAGATCCACACCAGACATGTCAAAACTATTTTGCAGAATCTCTCGGTAGATAAGGCTCCTGGTCCAGATGAAATTCCTCCAATAGTACTTAAGAATTGCTCCTTGGTGCTCGCTCCTGTATTGGCAAAAAATTTCCGTCTGTGTACTCATACCTCATGCTTCCCAGTACCCTGGAAAGAAGCAAACATCCATCCAGTTCCTAAAAAAGGTGCCTCTTCAGATCCATCAAACTACAGACCAATAGCTATAACTTCCACTCTTGGTAAAGTCTTTGAAATTATATTAAATAATCACATAATTAAGCATCTTGAAAATAAATTAATCAGTGATAGGCAATATGGTTTTAGACGATGTCGATCAACTGCAGACATGCTTTGCCTTCTTACGCATCAAATCAACCAAGCTACAGACCAACATGGTGAAACACATACAATAGCACTGGATATATCAAAGGCATTTGATAGAGTCTGGCATCAATCCTTATTGTCGAAGATGTCACACTACGGCCTTGCATCATTAGTTCCACTAATTTCTTCTTATCTTCATAACAGAAAAATATGTGTAATGGTAGATGGCCTTTATTCTCAATTTCACTCAATAAATGCTGGTGTTCCCCAGGGATCAGTTTTGGCCCCAATTCTGTTCCTCATTCATATCAATGATCTCATATCTACCACTCATAATCCAATACATTCCTATGCAGATGACTCAACACTCCACAGTTCCTTCACATTTACCAATTCTGTCACCCAACCCGATCTTATGAATTCAAAAATAAACACTGCAATTTCTCTGAACCAGGACCTTTCTAGAATTAATGGATGGGGACAAAAGAATCTAGTTTCCTTTAATGCACAGAAAACCAAGTACATTCAATTTTCTAACCGACAGAATCTCACTGACTCCCATATATTTTTAATGATGTAAATATTCCCACTTCCCTAGTATTGACATTCTCGGTGTAACATTAACTACTAACTTGAGCTGGACACATTATGTTAGAAGCATTGCTAAGAATGCCTATAAAAAACTGGGACTCCTGTACAGAGTTCGAGAATTCTTCACTGACGAGCAGTTGGCCGTGATATATAAAAGTCATGTGCGTTCTCAGATGGATTACTGTTCACCTCTGTGGGGTGGAAGTGGAGTGGTTGCATTGAGGCAGTTGGACAAAATTCAAAATAAAGCTATTAGATTAATCAATAACCCTGCAATCACACAGGACCTTCCTACATTATCCATACGAAGAAACGTTGCATCCCTTGCATTATTCTACAGATATTTTCACAGCAATTGTTCCGAGGAACTTGCTTCAATTGTGCCGCCTCTCCACATCTTTCCCCGTAGAACTAGGGCAGCTGAGAGTGCCCATGAATTTACACTTTCTCCTCCACAATGCAGAACTTCTGCTTATCAGAATTCATTTATCCCCAGAGCTACTACTCTTTGGAATTCACTTCCCTCGAATTGCTTTCCACAAACTTACAATCTACAAATGTTTAAATCCAGTTGTTACAAACATTTTATGAATGGAGGATGCCTTTAGGCACATGGACCTTTTTGTTTTATCTGTGTTTTTCCTTCCTCCGTTCATTGTCTCTTAAAAAAAAAAAAAAAAAAAAAAAATGCTGATTCAGTGGAACTTCATGCGTTAAGCGATGCAAGTGGTGTCGCCTATGGCACTGCAATATATTTTGTGAGCCCGGAACATAGCTGTCTGGTCATCGCTAAAGCAAAGGTCACTCCCTTAAGATCCATAACAATACCAAGACTAGAAATAGGGAACAGAAAGAATGAAAAGCTAGGAAATAGTAGACAATAGGAAAGCAGAAAAAAGAAAAGACAAAGAAGAAAAGACAGCATAAGGCAAAAGTCAGAGGTTACGAAGGACCATATTGTGAGAATTTGATAGTAAACAAAGCGGAATTTACCTATAAACTCACAAGAGTTAACTTACTTTTATTGGTTGATAGGGATAGATAGCTCAATGATAGTGGTAGGAATAGATGGAAGATATAGTTGCCACTAAGAAATAAGAATTAGGATGACTTAGCAGGAAACAGGTGGTTGTATTGGAGCGGCTAGAAGGAGATGTTCTTGAGGTCGTAGCGAAAGCAATTCTGAGGTTAGTGGCGATGAACCCGCCAGTTCCGAGAATGACGCATGCACAGTTATATTCCACCAATGCGTCATTTAACTAACTAAAAGGATATACTGGATTGATTATAATGATAACCCGATATATTTATGGATAATAAACCCATATAAACTTAATACGAAATAGTATATATCTTTTATATAGATATATAACTTAGCTTAATACTGGCGCCTAATTTGAACTTCCAGTATGTTTACTTAACATAAACTGTCGAGTTACTTACGAGTCTCGACAGTAGGAGTAGAGGAAGAAGATCAAGAAAAAGAGAGGAGGATTAGGTGGAAAAAGAGGAGGAAGAGAAAGAGAAGGGAAAGGGGAGCGGTAATTTGGTGGGTAGGAGGCAGAGAAGGAGGAAGAGGATGGAAAAGGGCGGGCAGTTGTTGAAGAGGGGGAGGAGCAGGAGATATAGGAGCAGGGCTCTTTAGAGGTGCTGATAGAAGTTTGTAAGATTTATAAATTCAAAGGAGGGAGGGGGGGGGGGGGTGATGGGAAGGAAGAGAATGTGGTGGTGGTTGTAGAGGAGCAATACGTGGGTGGATGGTAAGGAAACAAACAATGTGGTAAATGTAAGGTGGTGTTGGTGGAGGAGGAGGATAGTTGTATGGTGAGGATGAGAAGGTGGTGGTGTTCGTGGAGGAGGAGGTTAGTTGTATGGTGAGGATGAGAAGGTGGTGGTGTTGGTGGAGGAGGAGGATAGTTGTATGGTGAGGATGAGAAGGTGGTGGTGTGGTGGGAGGAGGTTAGTTGTATGGTGAGGACGAGAAGGTGGTGGTGTTGGGAGGAGGAGGATAGTTGTATGGGAGGATGAGAAGGTGTGGTGTTGGTGGAGGAGGAGGTTAGTTGTATGGTGATGAGAAGGTGGTGGTGTGGTGGAGGAGGAGGATAGTTGTATGGTGAGGATGAGAAGGTGGTGGTGTTGGTGGAGGAGGAGGTTAGTTGTATGGTGAGGATGAGAAGGTGGTGGTGTTGGTGGAGGAGGAGGATAGTTGTATGGTGAGAATGAGAAGGTGGTGGTGTTGGAGGAGGAGGAGGTTAGTTGTATGGTGAGGATGAGAAGGTGGTGGTGTTGGTGGAGGAGGATAGTTTGGTGAGGATGAGAGGTGGTGGTGTTGGTGGGGAGGTTAGTTGTATGGTGAGGATGAGAAGGTGGTGGTGTTGGTGGAGGAGGAGGATAGTTGTATGGTGAGGATGAGAAGGTGGTGGTTGGTGGAGGAGGAGGTTAGTTGTATGGTGAGGATGAGAAGGTGGTGGTGTTGGTGGAGGAGGAGGATAGTTGTATGGTGAGGATGAGAAGGTGGTGGTGTGGTGGAGGAGGAGGTTAGTTGTATGGTGAGGATGAGAAGGTGGTGGTGTGGTGGAGGAGGAGGATAGTTGTATGGTGAGGATGAGAAGGTGGTGGTGTTGGTGGAGGAGGAGGTTAGTTGTATGGTGAGGATGAGAAGGTGGTGGTGTTGGTGGAGGAGGAGGATAGTTGTATGGTGAGGATGAGAAGGTGGTGGTGTGGTGGAGGAGGAGGATTGTTGTATGGTAAGTGAAGGTGGTGGTGTTGGTGGAGGAGGAGGATAGTTGTATGGTGAGGATGAGAAGGTGGTGGTGTTGGTGGAGGAGGAGGTTAGTTGTATGGTGAGGATGAGAAGGTGGTGGTGTTGTTGGAGGAGGAGGATAGTTGTATGGTGAGGATGAGAAGGTGGTGGTGTTGGTGGAGGAGGAGGTTAGTTGTATGGTGAGGATGAGAAGGTGGAGGAGGAGGATAGTTGTATGGTGAAGATGAGAAGGTGGTGGTGTTGGTGGAGGAGGAGGTTAGTTGTATGGTGAGGATGAGAAGGTGGTGGTGTTGGTGGAGGAGGAGGATAGTTGTATGGTGAGGATGAGAAGGTGGTGGTGTTGGTGGAGGAGGAGGTAGTTGTATGGTGAGGATGAGAAGGTGGTGGTGTTGGTGGAGGAGGAGGATAGTTGTATGGTGAGGATGAGAAGGTGGTGGTGTTGGTGGAGGAGGAGGATAGTTGTATGGTAAGGATGAGAAGGTGGTGGTGTTGGTGGAGGAGGAGGATAGTTGTATGGTGAGGATGAGAAGGTGGTGGTGTTGGTGGAGGAGGAGGTTAGTTGTATGGTGAGGATGAGAAGGTGGTGGTGTTGGTGGAGGAGGAGGATAGTTGTATGGTGAGGATGAGAAGGTGGTGGTGTTGGTGGAGGAGGAGGTTAGTTGTATGGTGAGGATGAGAATGTTGGTGGAGGAGGAGGATAGTTGTATGGTGAGGATGAGAAGGTGGTGGTGTTGGTGGAGGAGGAGGTTAGTTGTATGGTGAGGATGAGAAGGTGGTGGTGTTGGTGGAGGAGGAGGATAGTTGTATGGTGAGGATGAGAAGGTGGTGGTGTTGGTGGAGGAGGAGGTTAGTTGTATGGTGAGGATGAGAAGGTGGTGGTGTTGGTGGAGGAGGAGGATAGTTGTATGGTGAGGATGAGAAGGTGGTGGTGTTGGTGGAGGAGGAGGATAGTTGTATGGTGAGGATGAGAAGGTGGTGGTGGTCGTGGAGGAGGAGGACAGTTGTAGAGGAGATAGGAGAAACATTGAGTGGTAAGGAATAGGGGGTATTGGGAGGAAAAACGAGACATGGTTACTCTGATAAGGTGTGATAAAATAAGGACAACCATATGAATTAAGAAATAAATAAATAAATATGCAAAGGATGAAATAATCAAACAAACGAACAATATAAATGGTGAATAAAAATATAAGGGAATTGAGTAGTTAAATTCAATATTAATTTGTTGTTCACTTATACAATACATATGTATATCAAATTGTTAAAACATTTGTTTTTTAATGATACAAAGCTTCTGCAAAATGTAGTAGTATGGATGCCGGGAAGAAAAGGATGGTGGGAAGTACTGTAAGGGGTAAAAGAGATAATAGGAGTTGGGTGTAAGAGTAAAAACTTTTCCAATTTTATAGGTAAGCTAGACCATTCATTACCATTGGTTAGCGTTAGATAAAGAGACGACAAGCGGAGGTGAAACGGAAATAAAGACATTGAAGAGTAATGAATATCAACGGTATCAAAATGGTGTGAAGATGAATAGTGAAAAGGAGGAGGAGGAGGAAGAAAACGAAAATAAAAATAGAAAGCGAGTTGGTGCTCTAAACTTTTTATGCGAAATTACATGGATTGCTTAATCCAGGTTCTCTTTAACCCCAAAACTGCAGGAAATTGCGTGAGTTCTTTTTCCACGTCCCTTTAACCTCCAAACTGACTCCCTTTATACCCTGCCCCTTTAACCTCCAAACCGCGCCACTTGCAGCCAAACTGTTAATTGATCCATGTAAAAGTGACCAAACAATTAACCTCATCAGTACGAGATTACTTTTCTTTGCTGAATTATATCGCCAATCGTTAGCAAGAATAATATATATAGCAAGACATTAAGGGGCGGAGGGTTAGTTTGCTCCCTAAACCTTTACCAAGCATAAAACACCCCCCCAAGACCCCCCTTCGAGATTATTTAGTACATTTTTCGATAGCGAATATTTCCCAGCCTAGGGCTGATTCCTCCTAAATTACAGGCTCGCTATCACTCACTTGGAAACAAATTCGACACCTAAACATGAGGGAGAAGGGGGTCCAGAGGAAAAAACAAATCACAACATAAAATCTGCCTTTAATGCACATAAAATGTTACTCAACATAGCGTAATACTCTCTGCCTAAAAAACGTCATTTCCAAATTCAATTAAATCCTTGTATATTAAGCACAATACTATGTAAAAGAAATAATCGTACTAAACATTAAATATACGTTAGTTATTTCTTTGCAAATAATTCAAATGTTAATTGTGTAATGTACAGTTTGCCGCACAAGTCATGAATAAAATCGTAATTTGGAAGCTTCGGACAAACCTCCCCACTCACTCCTCCTCCCTTCCACCTCACCTTCCCTCCCTCGCTTCCACTGTCCGGCTCAAGTGTTTCACGGTTATGTAGTAGGTCACCGTAGGTGTGTTGTAAAACATTATTACTAATTGCTTTCATTTAAGTATATTGATGCCCTAGCCGTAAAATAGTATATTAATTATGTTCTTAACCCATTCTGTACGGGTGACGTCTGTATTATTTGATTTTTGCTACATTTAGACGACTTTATGAAGCTTAGGAAGGATATGTGGTAGCTAAAAGGATTAAATGATTGGTTGAGATTGTGTAGTCTCTTAAGTGGCAGACATCCTTGCCAAGCTTAACCCCTTCAGCACCATGACATGTTTTTGCCTTTCATTATGGCTACATTTAGACGATTTAATGCAGTTTCAGAAGGACCTATGGTGTTCAGAGAGTTTATTGAGATCGGGTTTACCCATATGAGTCATACAGGTAGACTATAAACTAAAGAAAATCGTCTAATGGTAACCAGAATATGATACAACTTACGTCATGTTGGTGAAGGGGTTAATGTAATCTCATATTTGCCTGAATGTAGGCGGGTGCCCAACCCCGAAAAGGGTTGAAATAGGGGAGCTATCCCCCCCCCCCCCTCCCCCGCCAAAGGTGGCTTTCTAGGGCCTTTCCTAGCTGATGCTGAGAGGATTGGGTTCTAGTCATGTGGTGATGGGCTGGTCTATCAGAGTGAGAACTGAGCGATCTCTGCCATACCCATAGCTTACTCTGACTGTTCCTTTTACTTATATTTTTCTAGATCTCAAGTGGCGGCGTCTCTTCCGTGGATTGACCTCCCAATCTACCAAAATTGGAAGCCAAAGCGTCACATTTTTCCTTTGCCCCTCAGCTTTCTCTTCATAATTGCTGAGGGGCACAGGGCCCTGGGTGGGGCTTTGGTTTCCCGGGCGTTTCTGCACCCTCCTCAGCTCCCCGCCATGGAGTGGCTTCGGTCACCCAGGCTTTATTGTGGTCGGCAGGGAGGGTTCTGTAGGGGTGCTCGGTTATGGCCTTGGCCTTGCTCGGGGCCTTGGGGCTGTTCGGCCAGGCAGCTTGGGGAACAGCAACAACAACAACAACAACAACAAAGTTTAAATTTGTAATCGTATTTCATAAAGCAATGCATGGATAGGTTACGCATGAGGCATATTTCAGACAACACAGAGAGGGAGAGAGAGAGAGAGATTAGTGATTCAACAACTAGGTCATCTTTCAATAGATAGATAGATAGACCTTAAGTATTCCCATTTCAGTTATGATTCGGGATATTATATAGTATATGTATAACAAGTGAACATATATAGTTCTCTCCCGCATTTCCAATTGTGTGATATCATTGAGAAATGGATGAGCAATATACATGTGATGTAACCATTAAGTATTCAAAAATTAGTTTAAAATACTTAATAAGAGAGTAATGGTAAAATCTACAACATAATATGATGAAAAGGAGAAATAAACAATTACCGGTATTCTCTGTATTGTAATTTACTTATACTTTCATACAAAGTAATGGTTTATGCATTTAAACCCATATAATCCTTAATAGACACGAGAAAAATGTTAATTTGACAACAAATAATGCGTATATATACAAACTAAATAAATATTATGAATATTATGAAAGATTATATTCCAAGTTTAAGGCAAAACTTCATTATGAACCTACTGGTATAGTTTGGATTAGATACTTCTTGGCGAAAACAAATATATAAAAATACGCATTCTAGGATTCTGATAGATCATTAGTTAACTCAATATTTTGTCCAGTCTCCATCTCCATCTATGACGCCCTGTAATCTGTCCCGCATATTTCTTACATGATTATATACTACATTTTGGTTTCGTCGGAATAGCTCCCACTCCTGCCTTGTGTGGTGCAGTAGTTGCTGGGAGGTCCGCTCTGGTCAGGTGTCCACGTATTTACGATGGTTCCCCACACGTTCTCAATGGGATTAAGATCACATCCCTTACTAGGCCAGTCCAATAGCTGCACGTGACGCTGATCTGCAAACCATGCTTCACAATCCGGGCTGTGTGAATTGGCGAGTTGTCCTGTAATTATAATCAGATGATGGAGTTATATTGTATAATTGCATCGCATATACCCAAAACATTTTAATACTGGTTACATGTGATGCACAGGATGGCCCAGCGTACTCATGTTACTATAAATCGAACTTGGCAATAATCGTCATCCTTAATCTCTTGTGAATTCCAAAGGGGCTACAGCAAATGGCCTATAAATGTCCACCTGTTTCCTGGCCGAGTCTTTCCAAATGCTTAAAATGGTAACTCGATTGCGTTTGAGTTATATGAAGTTATGGGTCATATTATACACTATTATTATTATTATTATATATATATATTCACTGATTACACGACTGATTTCTCTGGTTATATTGAGTCTTATTATAAATGTGTACTCATATGAGTATACAAGTTTATATCATAAGTAAACCGTGTAACACAACTACAATATACCTGCATAAAGAAAATCTGTTCAGGATAAGGTAAGGCATACTGGCGAACGGTAGGCAGCATCACTTCTTCGAGAATCTCGATGTATTGCTCCGAGTTGAATCGCCCGTGGATCTCCGCTAGTTCGCCAATGCCATGTAAGTGAATCCAACCCCAAACATTTGCAGTCACATGTCCACTTCTGACTACTTCATGGATATTTCTTCTCTCATATCTTGTTCCATCTTCTCTCCAACAATGAAGTTGACCATGAGTAGTAGAAGAAAATGTTGTTTCATCAGAAAATATGACTCTTCCCCAGTATGCAAGATCATTGTGGACATGTTCTAGAGCAAACTGCAGCCTGGCTTCACGATGTCGTTCCTCAAATTTTGGCTTTTGAGCAGGAGGATGGTGGTGAATACCTGATGCATGCATACGGCGCCGGACAGTATCATACGAGATGTCCAAATTTAAAGATTCCCGGATAGCCTTTGCATTGGTGAGTGGTTTGTTCCGTGCTTCATTTACAATTCTTTCGTCGTCATCTGCAGTGGTTTTTCTTGGGGCTCCACACCTAGGAAGATCTAAGAGACTGCCAGATTCCTGCCATCTCTCAACCCACCGATCAACTGTTGGTTTGGTTATCCCCATCATGGCTGCTATCTCGGCATGTTGATGGCCTGCACCCCACAGGCCAATTATCTGGCCACGCTGAACTAGTTTCTGTTGAGCTCGGTTCATAATTCGAGTGGCTGGTAATGTTCCTCTCACGGTGTCGAAATGTGGTGTGACCAGACATCGCGCCAGCAAGTCTCACAACACCTCGGTTTCGGAAATATAAATTAATATTATGTAAAGAAATATTTACACATTAATTCATTATGACAAAGTATAGCATTATGTTCGAGCACGCAAACAAGTATTTGCTATTTTGTACAGGTACTGTATAACGATTCTTGGATTAGATAGTTTGTAACTAAGAAACCGTTAATCGAGATGGAAGTTTTGTCTGCTCCTAGTGTAAGACTTACAGCTAGTACCGGTATTTCATATTGTCGCAACAATGACATGGACCTCTCTCTTCATTGCACAAATAAGACATATGTTAATGTCTAATCAATAACTGTAAGAAAATTATGAGTATACTTATATTAATCATATATGTTTAAGGTATATATATTTCATAATGTGTGTCGTATCGCTAACGTTGTTTAACCCTTAAAGATCGGGGTCGGACTTCAGTCCGGTTCCAATTTGCAGCAAGTTAGGAGCATTATTAAGGCTTTTAAAGGGTTAAAATCGAGTGCAAATGGCCGGGAGCGCAGCGGGCCAGACAGCCGACTCCCAGGGCTTACTGCCGCCCATTAACTCATGTTCCCTGTGTTCTCGAGAGGCCGGCAGTGTAGCCAGTAGTGAGCATAGCTGGGAAAAATATGCCGCTATACGCTAAACTCCCATGTTACTGGTATCACTGTATGAGAACCACGAGTGCTACGTAGCTCGTTCTCGTTTCATTTTGAAGCTTTTAGCGCCTATTTTTTGCTAAATATTTTTTTTTTCATGCAGATACTTGATTTATTATGTAGGAGGGCCTGAATATGCCCAAATAAGCCCAAAACCCCCTGCTAGACAAGGGTTAATGTTATACCATCAACCCATACAGTACCGGGGACATCCCTGTCATTATATCCTGGCAATCACTAGATGATTTTATTTAGATTAGGAAGGACATATACACATTAAATGGCTACAGACTGTATCAACAAAACCTCTTAGTGACCATATATCCTTCCTAAGCTTTATAATATCCTCTAAATGTAGCTATAATGAAATTATCAAGACGTCGCCGATACTGAATGGGTTAATACATCTCAAAGGGCGTTGTTTAATGTAGTTTGCCATTAGAGAGAGAGAGAGAGGAATTTCCTGAAATATTTGTGTATACATTAATTTGTGTATATTATTATTGTTGTATACTATTATTTGTTATCTATATTCGGTTTTGTGTGTGAATATTTAGTTGTCAGAGTTTCTGTCTTCCAGAAAATTATTCAGTATTCAATATATTTCAGAATTGCCTACTTCATTTACTAATTCCTCTCTTACAATAACTAATAAGGCAATATTATTCAGGATTATATATGACCCAATACATTTCGGTGGACTGCATTTACAGTGTTAATGCCATGAGATATAAAGCTTATCTTATCACTTCATCACCACTCTTATTGTTGTAAGCATTACTACCCGTATTTGTTCTGACCCTCTATTGATGCTTTAACATTCGTTATTTAGATTACTTCCCCTTTATGGTCAGATCGCCTGTATATTACTCATCCATTTCTCTATCATATCACATAGGCCTAATTGGAAATACGTTTTTTGGGGAAAGAACTATATATGTTCACTTATACATATACTATAAAATATCCCGATTCATAGCTGAAATGGGAATACATAAGTTCTATCTATCTATCTATCTATCTATTGAAAGACGACTTATTTGTTGAATCACTAATCTCTCTCTCTCTCCCTCTCTGAGTTGTCTGGAATATGCCTCATACGTAGCCTATCCATGAATTGCTTTATGAAATTCGATTACAAATGTATACTATCCTAAACTTTGTTAACCCTTCTAGTAACAGTGACGTCCTTTTCAATATAGTCTGGGAAATATTTGAAGATTACATTAAGCTTGGCAAGGATGTCTGCCACTTAAGAGACTACACAATATCTCAACCAATCATTTAATCCTTTTAGCTACCACATATCCTTCCTAAGCTTCATAAAGTCGTCTAAATGTAGCAAAAATCAAATAATACAGACGTCACCCGTACAGAATGGGTTAAGAACATAATTAATATACTATTTTACGGCTAGGGCATCAATATACTTAAATGAAAGCAATTAGTAATAATGTTTTACAACACACCTACGGTGACCTACTACATAACCGTGAAACACTTGAGCCGGACAGTGGAAGCGAGGGAGGGAAGGTGAGGTGGAAGGGAGGAGGAGTGAGTGGGGAGGTTTGTCCGAAGCTTCCAAATTACGATTTTATTCATGATTTGTGCGGCAAACTGTACATTATAATTCCTTCCCATATACCGAGGTCAAATAAATGTACAGTCGCAGTAAAAACATTAGTGTTACACTTTCTGCCAATCAATTCAGACACGAAGGCGTTGTGTTTTGACATTATTATATGATCCACAAGTAGTTGACTGTACCATGTGTATCGTTCGATAATGTACCAGGAATATCTGACCGCAACTGTTCTCTGACTAACATATGATCATTTGGCTGTGTTCAGGATAGGAATACCGTAGTAAGAAGGTTAACAATTGTTGTTAAATGTGTATTGCTATGTCCATTAAGGGGAAGTGTTTACTTTGTTCCCTAAACCTCCATCGAGCTTAAACAAATAGCCCCAAGACCCCCATTCGAGATATACAGTATATGTATATTTTCGGTAGGAAAATGTCCCGGCCGAAGGCTAGTTCCTACTAAAATGCAGGCTCGCTATCCCTTGCCAGGATAAAATGGACACCTAAATGGCACGATAGGTCATAAAATTGACAAAGAAATGGGGCGAAAGTTCTTAAAATCGCCAAACTGATGGGGCGAACGTCTTCAAATCTCAAAACTAAAGGCGATAAACATGCGGGAGAAGGGAGTGAAAAATACAAAACCTTTAAGTGAAAATGTACCCTTAATCGATCATTAGTTTCTATCTCATTCGTGTACGTCTATTGCTATTGCGTGTTTCATCATCGCACGTAATAAACAGATATATATATTATCAGATGGATCGGTAGACAGCTAAATTGATAGAATAACAGCCAAGTGGATAAGCAGAGAAGTATATACTGAGAGATAGAAAAGGTAGATACACAAATAGGCAGATATAAATATAGATATACAGACTTAAATAGACATGCAGGCACAAAATAAACATAACATAGATACACAAACACAGATGACGATAGATCCGTCGTGGTCTATTGTAAGAACAAGAGACGTCAATCCCTTGAGGTATAGAGACAGCAAGCATCAGACGTTGTACCCATCAATAAGACAAGAGGTGATGCAGGCAACTCACATCCTAACACAGACATGGGCACAGAACAATAGATATAAATAAATAAATAAATAAATATATATATTATATATATATAGATAGATAGATAGATAGATAGATAGATAGATAGATTGATTGATAAGACATATATATATATATATATATATATATATATATATATATATATACATATATATATATATATATATATAGATAGATAGATAGATAGATTGATTGATAAGATAGAGATAGATTGATAAAATAGATAGATAGATAGATAAATAGATAGATAGCTATATTGATATATAAATAGATAGATATATTGATTGATAAGATACATAGATAGATAGATTGATTGTTTGATTGATAAGATAGATAGATAGATAAATTGATTGATTGATTGATAAGATAGATATATTTATAGACAGGAGGCCACATACATACATAAAATAGATACACATAAACACAGATACTAACAGATCCATCTTGGTGTACTTGCAGAACAAGTGACGGTATCCCTTGAGATATAAAGCCAGCCTTCATCCAACGTTGTACCTCTGAATAATACAATCAGTGATGCAGCCAACACTACCGCCTTCACGGGTACAGATACATTTATAAAGAAAGAGAGGGACAGTCTTGCATAACCTAAACAATGATGCAGGCACAAGATACACATACACAAATATAGATTGACTGATAAATTATATTAAACAGATAATATAATTATAGCACGATCGATACAGATAGATTGATATACATAGATAAATAAATATACTGATTTAGACATAAAATAATGATCAATAGACATATACTGTATCGATGCAGATAATTAAGTATATGAGCTTAAATAGAGAAATTAATAATATATAATTAATCAATGAATATATAAACAGAATAACACGAAGGAAAGCGCCGCTACACGGGCGCATTTTTTTGTAATAATCGATATTCGACAAGCGGTTTTTTCTTCTGACATTTATGATATTTTTTCCATTGGTACCGGAAACTAGATTAAAGATAACAAATAATTTAAGGAGATGGGTATATACAGTACAGTATATATATATATATATATATATATATATATATATATATATATATATATATATATATATATACTGTATTTATATATATAATGAGAAGCAAAACCAACGCTGTGGCGAACATCTTTATTAGGCAACGTTTTGACCAAATACAGAGAGTCATTTTTAAGCCTAAAATGAAGTAAAAACAAACTATTAAGATCTAAGGTTCAAAATTGATATAATACACAATAGTTTTAGTAACTGATACTGGGACTAAATCCAACAGATCTAACCAATTGACATAAAAATACATACAAACTAAGAGAGAAAACTACAAAAGCATACCATACCATTAATAACATAGTAGTGGAATGGAGGAGTCTTGAGTACCCAGAGTGGGTTTATGATACTGAGTTAAAATGGACTCAGCTATATGGCGTGTAACATAGTCAGTGACTGTGTGTAGAATGGAAACAATTTCTGAATTAATGAAATGGTCTGCTGCTTCAGAGTGGTCCCGAATAGCCGAATAAGACGGTTTTGAGAGTGGCAAACCCGTCCTAAACGACCTACCCGTATGCTCAGCAATCCTGGTTGATAATGGCGCTTTGTTTGGCCACCGGTTTGAGGGAGAGGTGGGTAGGGAGAGAGCCTTCTGCTTTGCTATCCTTGCCTTCCACTTTATAGCAAATTATATTTTAGCATTAAGTCCGGACTACCTAGTAGGGACCGCAAGGTCTGTGTAGTGTGTGTATCGATGTAACCCTATGTAACTCTCTATCTCTTTCTCTCTCTCAAACTTGATCCATTGATTAGGACACTGATCTAAGAAAATCAAGTGAAACTTCTTTATGTTGAAACTGGACTGATAGGCCAACTCATTGATATAAATATTTTTAAATAATCAAGTTTGATAAAAACATATTCAATTCTTAAAAACTAATTCACACATGCAAGCTTTGTTGGGAGTTAGCAATAAATTAGTTACACATCTCACATAGACATTCAAGATTTACACGATTTGTTACTAATTTTCCAAGGGGGCTGAAAAGAACACCCTACGACAGAATTTGAATGGAAACATTTCGTTTATCTAATGTAGCAATACACAACAATAAGTCTTGTACATTCGAGGTTAATAAGTGGTGTCATATTTCACAAAGTTTCGGACACTGACTAATATTTTGAGGGATAAACACTTTTCCTAGTAACTATAAAGATACCAATAACACTTTTTGAGCGAAAATCAATGGAATCCATGACAACACTTAATACCCCCGATTGTACAGTCTATACCACCGAAAATGTTTGTGTAACTCACTATTACTCCCACATATCTCACACTTTCACTCTCACTCTCTCTCTTTCTCTCTGACCCTCCCACTGATAAGAAGGCACTGGACCCAAAAGATAGTAGGCGGAATGAAAGGAAAGCACGAGAGAGAGAGAGAGTTACACAGAGTTACACAGATACTCAGACCACACAGACCTTGCGGTCCCTACTAGGTTGTCCGGCCTTAATACTACTAGACAGGGACAGTTTATAGTAGAAGAATAGGACAGCAAAGTATAAGGCTCTCTCCCCACCCTCCGCCCCCTCCGGCTAAAAAGCCGTACCGGAAAATAGGATGAAGTGTAACCTTATGGGTCAGGATATGCCCACAAGGAAAGTTTTTATAGAGTATAGTATAGACATACATTAATATGAAAGCAAATTTACCCTTACCTACTGATTCATTCATATTAATCATATCTCCATCAGATGATCGTCCAGTCTCTTCTTAAACGTATCAAATTAATTACTATCGACCACCTCCCTTGGTAAAGTGTTCTGCTCTTTGACCACACTGTATGTGAAGAAATTGCGTGTGACATCTAGGCATGCCTTCTTTCTATTAAATGTCATTACATTTCCTCGGGTTATAGCATTGTTATTAATCGTGCACAGTGCACTCGTATCTGCTATGCCAAATTCTGTAAGTATCTTAAAACACTCGATAAGTTGGCCACGTAAGATCCTTTTCTTTAGTGAGTACAAATTAAATATATTTAACCTTTTTATAATATGGCTTGTTTATTGAGAGGGGATTAGTTTAGTTACTCTACGCTGCACGGATTCAAGCTTGTAAATATTTATTGAGGTATGGAGACCAGAACTGAACGCCATATTTAAGATGAGATCAAACAATGCTTTTGAATAACGGCAAAATAATGTTCTTATTTGTTTAAGGGCAATTTTATCTTGATAAATCCCAAGGATTTGTTAACTTTATTTGTCGCAGCCGCACATTGCTCTGAGGAATTTAGGTTTACTGATATTATGACCCCAAGAGAGAGAGATAGTTACATAATATGAAGAGCGAATATATATTATCTAACACATTTTACATAACTAAATCAACACCAATGCCCCCCCCCCCCTAAAAAAAAAACAATACACAAACAGCAGTTTTCAAATAAATACAACTTCCCATTTGAAAATGAAATATGATATTCAAAGCAATAGCAGGAATTATATTTTTTTATTCAGGGGTTAACTGAGACGATTTCACCTGTTACTTCCTAGAGGTTCTTCACGAGCTGAACAAATACTAGAGAAAATATAGTAAAAATGACGTTATGATATTGCACGAATTAACCCCTTTAATCACAGGGCTGTTTATATAATGTAAGCAATGGAACAGCCAAAATTAATTTACTCAATTTAGGAAGAACCTCACGTGATGAAATTAGTAAATAATATATGAATTAACTCTTTATTCTGACACGTGCTTCCAAGTTTCATACAATGGTAGGTAGTAGGGGTAGGGAGCCCCGCCCAGGGAAGTACTACCGCCAAGGTTTCGGGAGACTCAGGGAATAGCCTGAATTCCATTTTCTCTCCCAGGCCTTGGTAGCTGGATACACATCTTTCTGCCTCACACATCAGGGGTATCAGGAAAACCCTCTTTATATAACATACACATCCAACTTCACGACATTGCCCTACATCGCTATCCTCTATCCATAAAACACTACTCTTCCCACTACATATCATACATGTAACACCATACACCTTACCCAATAAATATGGCAGTACAATTGTTAAGAGCAAACCTGGTGGACCCTCGGATATCCACCCCCGGCAGGGTTGGGTCATTGACACAGGGCCCTCCCGGTCGTCATCATGCGACTGTGTCAAGAGCATTGCAACGTCCCAAAGCTGCTCGTCGGTGCAGCTTTTTCTTTAGCAATATAAGGGGACTTCACTCTAACATCAATTCTGTACACCAATTTCTTCAAGCAGAATCCCCTACTCTCCTTTTTTTGACAGAGACTCAAGTAACATTCACATCTGACACGTCTAGATTTAATTTTCCAGGTTATCAACTGCTCCAAAATTTCAGACCTAAAGGAGGTGTACGTTGCTTCGCAAAATTTGAAATTGCCCTGGAGGAGGTTACTAGTTTCAATTGTCCCTATTTTGATTATTCTATATACAAATTAATTTTTGCTGGTAAATTTAAATACATATGTTGCATCTACCGTTCCCCAAATACTCCTCCAGAGCAAAGTCTTTTTGATTCTCTGTCCTCACAACTCAGTGTCCTCAACTTAAATGCTTCTTCTGAAATCACTGTGTTGGGTGATTTTAATGTCCATAATGTTGAATGGCTCACTCATTCAGCCAGGACTGATGATGCTGGTCTTGAATGTGAGCTATTTGCAGACTCATTTAATCTCACTCAACTAGTCAACCAACCCACCCGTGTACCAGATAATCCTAATCATAATTCCCACCTACTGGACTTATTTTTAACAACCAATTCAGAAAATTATGATGTTACAGTGAGGTCCCCGCTTGGATCTTCTGATCACTGTCTGATACAGGCCACCTGTCTATCACCTACCACACCTTCCCACTCTGAACCTGTTTTGGTGACTAAATGGCATTACGATAGGGGCAGACTGGGAGGGTCTTCAAGGTTTCTTTATTGATATTCCCTGGACCTCTTTCTTTTCTAATGATGCACACTCCACCTTGAGCCACATACAAGATTTTGTAAAAATTGGAATGGAAAATTGTATTCCTCATCAAAAGTACATTAAAAGATCTAATTCACCTAAATGGTTTGACCATAATTGTGCTAGAGTAACTGAACAAAAAACAATAGCCTACACACAAGATAAAAAACACATGAAGCCTTTAATTACTTTAGAAACATCAGAAATCATGCCAAAACTGTATTAATCCTAACAAAATCAAACTTTCTCCACAAGCAGGCAAATAAACTTCTAAATAATCCAAATGATAACAAAATATTTTGGTCTACTCTTAACTCATTCAAATCCAACTTCACAACTGCTTCATCCATTCCACCATTAAAATCTCCGACTGGCAATCTTGTAAGTGACCCACGAGGTAAAGCTAACCTTCTTGCGGATATTTTCTCCACCAACTCAACCTTAGATGAAATAAATCAAGATGTCCCTGTACTTAATTTTAATTCGCCTGAAATTCCCTCACTTAAGATCCACACCAGACATGTCAAAACTATTTTGCAGAATCTCTCAGTAGATAAGGCTCCTGGTCCAGATGATATTCCTCCAATAGTACTTAAGAATTGCTCCTTGGTGCTCGCTCCTGTATTGGCAAATTTTGTCCGTCTATGTACAAAGGAAAGGAAATCAAGCAACAACAGATCTAGTGACCCTTCTAGGTTGCTTGTCCTCCAAAACACTGAGGATCAAGTGTCCAAACAGTGGTTTAGAGTGGGTAAGGGAACATTGGAAAGGGAATTACTGCCCTGGAACTAATTCCGTGGCAGGATTAGGAAGTCAGTAGAGGACAGATGGATTAGTAACTGAGGGGGCGATAAAATAAAGTTATTCATTTACAAACGCAGTCAGTCGCAGGTTTGATGAGAGATATTTGTCTAGGCGGAGTTTAAATGAATCAACGGTGATGCAGTCTATAACGTTTCGGGGAAGCCCATTCCACAAGTTGACAACTCGATTGAAGAAGAAATTCTTAGATTCCTGCGAGTTAAAAGATTTACCAATAATTTTGCAACCGTTTCCCCGCGTGTAATTAGATTGGTCGATAGTGAAGTACTTACTACAGTTCATATTGTCGATGCCTTTGATGATTTTGAACACTTGAATTAAGTCACCTCTTAATCTGCGCTGGGTTAAAGGAAATAGATTTAATTCTCTAAGATGCTCTTCGTATTGTTTGTTCTTTAGGCTAGGTATCATTTTGGTAACTCTACTTTGAACTCGTTCTAGCTTGTTTATATCTTTTTGGTAATAAGGGCACCAGGATTGAACGCAGTATTCCAGAAGAGGGCGGACTAAGGAATTGTAAAGGGTTAGGATAACTAATTTGGATTTATGCTCAAATGACCAGCCTATAAAGCCAATTATTTTATTTGCCTTCTTAACAACTTCTGAACATTGTTGACTCGGTTTTAGGTTACTCGATATTGTTACTCCCAGATTGGTTTCTCTGTTTACATTCTTAAGCTGAGTGCCATTCATCGAATAGTTTGCTTTCTCATTTAGGTATCCGACATGTAGTACTTTAAATTTATCCGCATTGAAACTCATTTGCCAAATTTGGGCCCAACATGACAATTTATCTAGATTGTGTTGCATATCGTCAACTTGTTCTTTTGAGAGTACGCTATTTGCAATTTTTGTATCGTCAGCAAATTTTGAGATTGTACAGGTGCGACCCTCATCTATGTCGTTGATGTAAATTAGAAAGAGAATTGGTCCTAGTACCGATGAGGTATGTACTCATACCTCATGCTTCCCAGTACCCTGGAAAGAAGCAAACATCCATCCAGTTCCTAAAAAAGGTGCCTCTTCAGATCCATCAAACTACAGACCAATAGCTATAACTTCCACTCTTGGTAAAGTCTTTGAAATTATATTAAATAATCACATAATTAAGCATCTTGAGAATAATAAATTAATCAGTGATAGGCAATATGGTTTTAGACGATGTCGATCAACTGCAGACATTCTTTGCCTTCTTACGCATCAAATCAACCAAGCTACAGACCAACATGGTGAAACACATACAATACCACTGGATATATCAAAGGCATTTGATAGAGTCTGGCATCAATCCTTATTGTCGAAGATGTCACACTACGGCCTTGCATCATTAGTTCCACTAATTTCTTCTTATCTTCATAACAGAAAAATACGTGTAATGGTAGATGGCCTTTATTCTCAATTTCACTCAATAAATGCTGGTGTTCCCCAGGGATCAGTTTTGGCCCCAACTCTGTTCCTCATTCATATCAATGATCTCATATCTACCACTCATAATCCAATACATTCCTACGCAGATGACTCAACACTCCACAGTTCCTTCACATTTACCAATTCTTTCACCCAACCCGATCTTATAAATTCAAAAATAAGCACTGCAATTTCTCTGAACCAGGACCTTTCTAGAATTTAAGAATGGGGACAAAAGAATCTAGTTTCCTTTACTGCACAGAAAACCAAGTACATTCAATTTTCTAACCGAAAGAATCTCACTGACTCCCATATATTTTTTAATGATGTAAATATTCCCACTTCCCCTAGTATTGACATTCTCGGTGTAACATTAACTACTAACTTGAGCTGGACACATTATGTTAGAAGCATTGCTAAGAATGCTTCTAAAAAACTGGGACTACTGTACAGAGTTCGAGAATTCTTCACTGACGAGCAGTTGGCCGTAATATATAAAAGTCATGTGCGTTCTCAGATGGATTACTGTTCACCTCTGTGGAGTGGAAGTGGAGTGGTTGCATTGAGGCAGTTGGACAAAATTCAAAATAAAGCTATTAGATTAATCAATAAGCCTGCAATCACACAGGACCTTCCTACATTATCCATACGAAGAAACGTTGCATCCCTTGCATTATTCTACAGATATTTTCACAGCACTTGTTCCGAGGAACTTGCTTCAATTGTGCCGCCTCTCCACATCTTTCCCCGTAGAACTAGGGCAGCTGAGAGCGCCCATGAATTTACACTTTCTCCTCCACAATGCAGAACTTCTGCTTATCAAAATTTATTTATCCCTAGAACTACTACTCTTTGGAATTCACTTCCCTCGAATTGCTTTCCACAAACTTACAATCTACAAATGTTTAAATCCAGTTGTTACAAACATTTTATGACTGGAGGATGCCTTTAGGCACATGGACTTTTTTGTTTTATCTGTGTTTTTCCTTCCTCCGTTCATTGTCTCTTAAAAAAACCAAAAAAAAAAATCTACTGGAGGTAGATAGGATGAGGCACAAATTGTCTTCACCTGATTAAGGGGAGATGGGCCGTTTTTTCTGGTCCCCTTTCTCCCTCGTGTTAAGCCCCATTTGTTCTGAGATTATAAGACGTTCGGCCCATTAGTTTTTGCGATTTTAACACATTTCGCCCTATTTCGTCGTCAATTTTAAGACCTTTCGTGTCATTTAGGTGTCGATTATTTCCTCGCGAGCGATAACGAGCCTCATATTTTAAGAGGGATCGGCCTTCGGCCGGGACATTTTTCTAACGAAAAAAGTACAAATTTATCCTGAAGGAGGGTCTAGTTTTTTTTCTTCTAAGTTTAATGGAGGTCTAGTGAGGAAACTAAGAAATGGATGAATACATGAATTAACAGACCAAAAAAAAACCCGGCCCATCTCCCCTTAAATGACTTGAAGGATTGTGTATTGTGTTGTTTGTACCCCCAGGTGATTGTGTGGGTTAGGTGGTGAAGCCAGGGTAAAGCTTCCCCTATATTGCTGTGTGATTGTTGTTTGTACCCCCAGGTGATTGTGTGGGTTAGGTGGTGAAGCCAGGGTAAAGCTTCCCCTATATTGCTGTGTGATTGTTGTTTGTACCCCCAGGTGATTGTGTGGGTTAGGTGGTGAAGCCAGGGTAAAGCTTCCCCTATATTGTTGTGTGATTGTTGTTTGTACCCTCCGGTGATTGTGTGGGTTAGGTGGTGAAGCCAGGGTAAAGCTTCCCCTATATTGCTGTGTGATTGTTGTTGGTATCCCCAGGTGATTGTGTGGGTTAGGTGGTGAAGCCAGGGTAAAGCTTCCCCTATATTGCTGTGTGATTGTTGTTTGTACCCTCAGGTGATTGTGTGGGTTAGGTGGTGAAGCCAGGGTAAAGCTTCCCCTATATTGCTGTGTGATTGACCTAGGATAACTCTATATACATGTCCGGCTTCATTTATATACAGTATATGCTATACATGTATATTGGGGGTGAGGGGGGCGGATACTGAGGGGAAAAATCAGCGCATACTGTATGTGACCACTATACTGTATAATAATTTGTCCATCATGCTGTACTTCTCTCTCTCTCTCTCTCTCTCTCTCTCTCTCTCTCTCTCTCTCTCTCTCTCTCTCTACGCATGTGTCCACTATTGTATTAAATTTGTACTTTTATTAATGTTATTCCTCTCACACTCGCAAACCACAGTCATACACACACAAACACTCACTCTCTCTCTTTCTCTCTCTCTCTCACTTTAGTTGAAAACTGGTAATTGGTGAGGGTATCTTTTTATTGAATCCGACGATGTGACTAATATTTTCCTTTTATATTAGAAAGTCTATATATATATATATATATATATATATATATATATATATATACAGTATATATATATATATATATATATATATATAATATATATATATATATATATATATATATATATATATATATACATATATATATATATATATATATATATATATATATATATATATAGTTACTGTAAATACAGTATATACATATCTATCTATCTATTGCCTGACGCCGTGATCCCCGAAGGGGTGACCACAAACGAACCGCCCCCATGCACCTCTGTCTCCAGTCAGTCGACCCCTCCTTCTAACCAGCACCGCCTTCCTCCATATACTTCCTCACTACATCCTTCCACCTCTCTTTCGGTCTACCTCTCCCTCTCTGTCCTTCCACCTCGCTCTCATACACCTTGTTAGTCATTCTCTCGCTTCCCATACGTGCTATATGGCTGAACCATCTCAAGGTGTTCCTTTTCACACTTTCCAGCACAATTACCTCCACACCACACCTCCTTCTTACTTCCTCATACGTCTGTCTATCCCTCCATGTAACTCTGCACGCACTTCTCAAGCAAACTAATTTCCACCCCTCTCACTCTTGGTCTGAGTCTCTTCTCAAACGTCCATGCTTTGCTTCCGTAAGTCAGTGTCGGGATTACCACACTGTCATGCAAGGACTTCTTCACTTCCATACTGAACACCCTATTTCTTGTTACTGCTTTCAGCTTTCCTACAACCCTCTTTCGCACTTCTTCATCCATAGTCCCATCTTTACTCAACACACTGCCCAGATACTTAAATGAGCTGACAATCTCCATAGCCTGACCGTTCAACTTCATCTCACACTCTGTGGCTTCACCCCTTTCGAAGACCGCATTTACCTTCAGATTCCGTTTTTAGCACACTGTTCCAAACACATTTACCAGACTCTGCAACCCCCATTCATTATCGCTAATCAGAACTGTATCATAAGCAAATAGCAGTACAGGCAGCTTCCACTCATTTCCCTCCCTTATCAGTGATACATCAACATCTACTGCTCTTCCTTGTATTTCTTTCATGACTCTATCCATATATACAGTAAACAACCACGGGGACATCACACACCCCTGTTTCAACCCAACATTCAGGTCAAAGAACTCACTCTGCTCATTCTCCAAATGTACTGCCGCCTTTGCACCCTCAAGGCCGGTTCACACGGACAGTTTTTGTTTCCAATTCTCACCCCGACCTTCAAGGATGGGGAGAGTTGCTGTACAAATTCCCTGTGAAATTCAAAAAGTGTTCACACGAGAGAGTCGAGCCAAAGGTAGGGACTGTGGACGGAGAATTGCCAAGCAGAAAACGCGTGAACCACAATGCACAAATATGGAGGATGAACAAAGGAGAGCGTTTGGTGTGATTGCGGCGTTTTTTACTATATTAAGAGACGGAGCTGAACCGCCTCGCATCTGGAGTCGCCAATGGCTCACCAGGAGACCAGTGGAAAGTGTATATTATCGCTTGGTGAGGGAGCTTAGCCTGGAAGATCCGCAAACTTTGAATGAATGGATACGACTGGACCGAAGACAATACGAATATTTGTTAAGACTTGTCACACCATTCATCCAAAAAATGGACACAAATATGAGAAAAGCTGTGAGTGCTGGAGAACGACTCATGATTACTCTTCGCTACTTGGCAACAGGTAGGCTATGTCTTATTATTGTTCAGTTTTGTTCCGAGCTCACAAGTAGGCCTACCCTTGGCAAGTTGGCTCTGCAATGTAGAGTGGAACTAGCCTAGGTTAAATAGTAAAGGTTATCATAATTATTAGCATATGCATTAACTTTCAAGTGGTAGGCAATTAGGCTAGCCTAATAGCCTAATTTATTGATTTTCACAGGTAGGCCTACGGTAGGCAATGTAGAGTGGAATTATCCTAGCCTATGTTATAGGCCTATAGTAAATGTTATAATTATTAGCATAGGCCTAGGCTATGCATTAACATTCTACTGGTAGGCTATTCTATCTATCTATCTATTGCCTGACGCCGCGATCCCCGAAGGGGTGGCCACGAACGAACCGCCCCCATGCACCTCTGTCCCCAGTCAGTCGACGCCCCTCCCCCCAACCAGCACCGCCTTCGTTCATGTAGTTCCTCACTCCATCCTTCCACCTCATATTCGGTCTACCTCTCCCCCTCTGTCCCTCCACCTCGCTCTCGTACACCCTCTTAGTCATTCTCTCGCTTTCCATACGTTCCATATGGCCGAACCATCTCAAGTTGTTCCTTTTCACACTTTCCAGCACATCTACCTCCACACCACACCTCCTTCTTACTTCCTCATTAGTCTGTCTATCCCTCCATGTAACTCCGCACGCACTCCTTAAGTAATTCATTTCCACTGCTCTCACTCTTGGTCTGAGTCTCTCAACCAACGTCCATGCTTCGCTTCCGTAAGTCAGTGTCGGGATTACCACACTGTCATGCAAGGACTTCTTCACTTCCATACTGACCACCCTATTTCTTGTTACTAGGCTATTACTAAACTAATTACTGATTTCATTTCCACTTTTCATGTTATTTGGTAGGCGATACTAGGCTATAGGATAGGCAGTGGTAGGCTATGCCACTTCCATTTGCATAGTGCAGTCTTATCAGCGTTTGGCCTATTAATAGGCTAATATTTGGCACAATTTCTCTGAACACGATTAGGCCTAGCTTACGATAATTCTACAAATGTATCATATTAAAAGTCAAACTCATGTTTACATTTCTCTACTTTAACCTATGAAGTGCACTATACCTCATAGAAGGCACAACATTTAAATGAGAATATAAAGTTTATGTAATTATATGGTCAATATACAGGAGACACAACAATATAGCCTAGGCCTAGGTAGCAAATTTCTAATGGTAGTTTTGGGTTCCTATCATCATATGCTTCATTTCTATATAGGCCTAGGCCTACTTTTTATTCCCGGGGAAAACATTTTTGTTTGTTTTGGTCATTAGGCTAACCTAACCAAAAAACCTAAGCTAACCTAACCCAATAGCCCCCAAATACATTTAGGTTAGGTTAGGTTAGATTTTTGGGTTAAATGAAAAAAACAAAACTATCCCAAGAAAAAAAATAAAAACTGCAAGATTTTATTTTTCCCCCGGTTATTTGACACTAGTCATGTGGGGGGAGGGGGGGGGGGGGGGGTGCAAAGCACAAAGATCAGGAGCAAGGCCATGATGTCCGAATTCACCCGAGATGACGGTACTCTGCTGAGGGGCACAGGGCCCTGGGTGGGGCTTTGGTTTCCTGGGCGTTTCCGCACCCTCCTCAGCTCCCCGCCATGGAGTGGCTTCGGTCACCCAGGCTTTATTGTGGTCGGCGGGGAGGGTTCTGTGGGGGCACTCGGTTATGGCCGTGGAATTGCTCGGGGCCTTGGGGCTGTTCGGCCAGGCAGCTTGGGGAACAACAACAACAGCTGGCCTGGCCTGGGATAATGTATTTTAAATATATATTTTAATCAAATTACTGTACATGCGAATGTACGTGGTGTTTGGTATAAAATCTTAACAAATCAGCCATATAATTGAAAGTACAGTACAGTACTCTAGTGCACAAAAGTTGACAACTTCCTTGTGTACCACACAGTTCGCTAAGTGCCACAGATGTGATTTTTTTTTTACTGTACTGTACTTATTTTCTCGCAGCATATTTAATATCGTGCCCATACTCTCCACACATACCGGTACCTAATCTGCACTTTTTAGAACTGTACATTATAATTATCAAACACTTGTATTATTTACAGTACCGGTACTGTTTCATTTACTCTAATTACCAACACATAAATGTCATTATTACTATTATTATCATTATATATTGTACATTTCAGCATTTATAGTGTGCTACTTTTTTTTTCAGGAGAAAGCCAGAGGTCCTTGGCGATGCAGTTCAGAGTCAGCCGAAATCTGGTGTGCTCCATCATTCCCGAGGTCTGCCGAGCCATCTACGAAGTATTAAGCCCTCTATATATGAAAATGCCGGACTCTGAGGTAGAATGGCGCCAGATTGCTGCGGCCTACAATAACACGTGGGATTTCCCTATGTGTATTGGGGCACTAGATGGGAAAAGAGTACTTCTTGAAAAGCCCGCTAACAGTGGTTCTGATTACTATGATTACAAAGGTAATTTCAGCATGATTTTCATGGCTTTAGTTGACGCAGACTACAAATTCATATATGTGGATGTTGGCGCCATTGGCAGGGCAAGTGATGGAGGAGTTTGGGATCAGTGTTCTCTTAAATCAGCTTTGGAAGACAATAACAGTCATCAATATTCCTCCTGAAGAGAATCTGCCCATCTCACATGAACGATGTCCTTATGTGATTGTAGGAGATGATGCGTTTCCTTTAAAAACAAACTTAATGAAACCCTACACGGGAAGGGAACAGACACCGGAACGAAGGATTTTTAATTACCGTCTTTCCCGTGCTAGAAGAACTTCCGAAAATGCTTTCGGAATTCTGGTAGCTCGGTTTCAGATTTTTAGAACTCCAATCCGAACATCTCCTCCAAATGCTAAGAACATCGTGCTTGCTGCTGTAGCCTTGCATAATTTCTTGAGAGTAAGCTCCAGAGACAATTATGTAACTGAAGATCTTCTGGACAGGGAGGATGTACAGAATGGAAGGTTACAACAAGGTCGATGGCGACAACATCCTCAAGGTGGAATTGAATTTCTGCAACCTTTGCCACCTGGTAATCTTGCTAGAGATGCCAAGGCTGTCCGTGATTCATTCAAAACCTATTTTAATGGAGTGGGACGGGTTCGATGGCAAGATCGGATGGTCAATCTTCACTAACCACCTAATAATAGTATTGTATTCACAAAGTGAAACCTGCAGCCCATAATGTGTTTGCAACTTTTCTCACCAAAATATTCTCAAAGTAACTCAACGTCAAGCAATAGGTGATGCCGGATTCACTCACTTTTTCTGAATTCAGATTAAAGACCTTACATACATCATTTTAATATTTTTAAATTTATTCACTTCTTTCTTTTTCTATGAAGACAGAACATTTTGTTTTATTATCTATGTCATTAAGGCTACAGTACTTTGGTAATACTGTACATGGGCTGGATTAATTGTCATATATTAGTTTCTGTACTTGTGTGCATGCTCAGGAGCCCCTATTTAGTACAGTATTAATAGTAGCGGCCAAGGATATACTTTTGTAAACATAGTAATCAGACATGTAACCAATGGCCTATATTTTGGGTTGGGAGGGCGACTGTAGCTTCATGGGGGAGGGTTGTAGATATTTCCCTCTCACCTTCGTCATTGGCTGGACTAATTTTGCATAATTTTTCAATCTTATGTCTATTTGTTTTCCCAGTCTGTGTTATTTTGTCTCCTTTGGTTGTCCTTCAGGCAGCCTATAACACATGCCACTGGCTAGTTGTTGGCTCTGACCTGATTTGTCTCTTCTCTGTTGTGGAAACCCAGGGTCAAATCCCGGGTGAATCATATGCTTTCATTAAATTCATTGGGAGGTGTTTTGTGTTGAGAGTTAATGATATATATTAGATTATTGTAGTTTTAGTAGGCATATTCGATTTATACAATATTTTTTTTTATAATTTTACTAACTATTTATTTATGATTCCAATTAGCCTATAGTGTATTAAACCATCTTTGTGGTGACTGATATATTCTCTTTGTAAGGCTTTTTTCTGCCATTCGCTGAACATGTCCATACCAGTACAGCACCCTTCTGTCCACTCCATCAGACAAATGTTCCTGGTGCCCCACTTTCCTACGTACAGGTATCTCTTCATTCCTCAAACTGTCTCTGCGAGTCACTCCACACCAACTCCTCAAGCAGCTTATCTCCATCACTTCCAGCTTTCTTCTCACTTTTGCCTTCACAGTCTGTGTCATAGCCCCATACATCAATGTTGGTACAACTATTCCTTGATATATTGCACTTTTACGTATCATTCCAAGATTTCTCACCTTCAAAATATTTCTCTTAGCTCCGATAACTTTCATTCCTTCACATAATCTCTTTTTTACCTCCGTTCCTGTTTATCATTCCTCCTAGATATCTAAAATACTGCACTTGTACGAGTATTTCCCCATCCAGCCGCACATCTATATTCACCCTACGAGCATTCATAGGTAAGCAGCACCTATTATCACAAACCATGCGCAGTACAGTATGCTGAAAAAAGGTGGGCGCGAACTCGATACAGTGTAGCGACTGCTGCAGCTGTGTACATGACGTAAATAATTGCTGCACTAGAATATAGGGACCTCTACCAAGAAAGAAGTCCAAAATTTAGACATTTGTATTCAAAGGAGAGCTTGTATTCAATGACCGGCTCAAGAGTGTTAACTTTGGCAATGAGGCAATGGAAATGATGTACAATTTATGCTACTTATTTTCTTGAGAAATCCATAATCACTCAGAATTTCAGCAGAACGTGCTTCGTACAGTATAGGCTACCTTTCACTCTCGATGACGCTCGTGGGCCACCGAACATCTTCATTACCTTATGAACTAGCCATCTGTTTACACCTACTCTCGTAGCACAGAGCATGACATCCATGAGCACCTTATTAACAACCTTCCCCAGATTATATAAATAGGTATGGAAATGAAAAGTCTACAACTAATATGCAACTGAAAAAGTGACTTAAGTTATGTGAACTAGTGAGTACCGTATAGTTTAACATTTGACGGGTGGACAGCATCGGTGTCCTTTGATATTATTAATAAATAATAATAACAACAATGTATCTCAATCAATACATGCACGATATAACTACACCCAATACGCCCCAAATAAACTTAGCCTCCTATGCAGATGACATAACACTCACATGCACACACCATGACCCAAAAAGAGCAACAGATCTCCTTCAACCCTATCTCAACACACTACATGGCTGGTGCACTACAAACAGACTTAATCTAGCCCCAGCCAAATACACCGCAACCCTGCTCACAAGCTGGACAGGAGAACACGAATACATCCCTCAACTCACCATAAACAACACACCCCTAACACATACACACACACCCAAAATCCTAGGAGTAACATATGATACTCATATGACATTCAAACAGCACACCACAAACATTAAAAAGAAACTGACACCCAGACTTAACGCCCTCAGGTCACATGCTCACACAAAATTTGGACATAACAAAGAAACTACCACCACAGTATATAAACAATACATAAGATCAGTGATGGAATATGCAAGCCCAGCCTGGGCTTCTAACCTAGCTGAAACACATCATAAGACCATACAGACTATTCAAAACAAAGCCCTGAAGATCATTACAGGCTGCACAGCTACTGCACCCACAGATCACCTACATCAAGAAACCAAAATTCTCAAAGTCAAAGACCATCTGGACATGAGAGGCACTCAATTCCTGGCAGCAGCCTCCACGAAGCCAGACCACCCACTAAACTACATGGCAACACACCCACAGACAGACACATATCTCTCGCCGATCCATCCACTCACTCACAGACAACACGCACCTGCATGTACGACCTCCCGAAATCCATCCTTCCGAATCCTCCCTTCCTCGCGAGGACAGAGTCCACCTGGCCAGGCTGAGATGCGGACACCATCCAGCTCTCCTGAGCTATCAGAAGAGACTGGATGACTCCGTTGTCGACGCCTGCCCGGGATGTAACACAGCACCCCATACCATTAAACACATCATAGAAGACTGCATTTCACACAACCACTTACGCCAACAACACAATCTACACTCAATGAGAGCTCTGTGGAAAAGCCCGATCATGGCCATGGCCTTCCTCAGGGACTCGGGGCTGTTCGGCCAGGCAGCTTAGGGAACAACAACAAAGTATCTGATTTTTCTAAAGCACCAATTATTCATCAGAATGTTGGCTGCTCTACTTTTTGTACTAGACAGAGGGGCAAAATTATTTCCTAAAGACATTAAGCTAAAGTTAAAAGGGAAAGTTCAACAACAATATAACAATTCAACAGTTTATTTTTATACGTCTATCGACTCCATCTCTTTCACTATTGACAATGCTGTTTGGAGCATTCGAGCCCCAAACTCAATCTGCTGAGTTGGTGTGAGTCGGGCAGCTATGGACTCCACGGCAATCCCAATTCCATGGGTCAACGTGGCGGTGTTCTTTGGTTCCAGGGCAGTAGACATTACCTCTATGGCTCTGTCATACTGCATTTCTTTTTGTCTTTTAGCGGCTTGCTTACGTCCTGGTTCCCGAGATTGTGGCTGAGGCAACGTTCGTTCACCAGATGCTAGCCCCTCACTTGATGTAGATGAAGTGTTGGAATTTGTTCGTACTTTGCAACCTAGTATCTTTTTCCTCGGTGGCGAAACGTTTCTGCTTGAAGGAGTCGATGAGTTGGGTGTGTTTGAGCCTGTGCTGTAGTTGGTTTTACAACCTTCAACATCCGCCAACAACTTGTGAACCTCATCTTCATCCTCTGAACTAATCTGCACCGAGTCGTCAGTTGGGTCTACTTCCAGTGTAACCAACACTTGTGTAGAGGGGTCCAGCTCTTCCTCCAAATCTGAGTCAATCTGTCAAAACAAAAAATAGCCTGTATTAGCAAAGCCATAACATATTATGCAAACTTGGATTATAATATATGTACAGTACCGGTACTTCTGTAGAAGATACAAGGGGCGAGGGAGCGCAAAAGTGGTTCCAAATCCTAAAAACTGGAACCTTTAATGTTGTTTTGTTGTCTCGAGTCGGCCACTCCCAGCTATGGGTTATGTGCCTGATTATAATAATACCGTACCCTACATACATAGATACTTAACCCTTCCAGCCCGGGTGTCCTATTAAAAGGCAACCGCGACAGATGGTCAGGAGCCCGGGTGTCCTGTTAATAGGCAGCAAGCTTTCAAGCCTATTCAGCTTGGTCTGAACGCCGTGCATCAGACGCATGTAAACAAAGCCGATCGTTGCGTCACTGCACCTCCGAAAACAAGAAGGAGACGTCGGATCAATGTTATTGTTGTGACGTAAGACGAAATTAGTGTCTGAAAAGCTCCGATATTGTCAACATCGCGGAAAAATTCGCTCCACTGAAATCACAACTGAACCAGTTGACTTACAGAGCTCTACTCAACGCCAGTCTACAGATTGAAAACCACACTACGTTTATAGATGCGTTGGAAATTTCTAGCAGTTAAAATAAACAAAAATACGGTAGCCTAGGCCTAGACGTTTTTCGGCCAGATCGCCCGGATACGACCTCCGTCCTTTGGCAGACCAGCCCGGGCCCGGAGGGTTAATAAAGGCTAAAATATATAAAATAAAAAATTGTTATACCAATACAGAGATAAATACATGAAAAATGAAACAGTTAAAAGTTTAAAAAAATACCCTAATAGTATATGCATTTATATTTATCTTTGATATACCATACGGTACTTAATAACCACAGGTTAATGTACTTTCAAAGCTATTGTTAATCTTTGTTGGCCTATAGGTAATATATAATTATTTATAAAGTAAATATATAAACCAAAATGTGTATATTTTTCTTCAATCCATGATATCTTTGGATGATGATGGTGGTGTGTGGAGTAAATGCTTGTTCATTAGTAGGCTAAGTAGTGGCAACAGTATGAAGACAAATTTATCACAACAGCAAAATATTTAAGATAATTTCTAGATTTGGTTAATTTTCACTACCGCTATGACATATCTACCACATGCTTTCACACCACCCAATTTTGAAGTTCATGTTTGTGTGTGGTACTGTGTGGAATATGGCCGAATGTATTAAGTACTGGTAATAATACATCTTAGTTTTGACAAAACTCAATTCCATATCGTAGGCAAAGAAAATGTGTACCGTAACTTCCTATGGATCAGCAAACTCAATCATTAAAGTGTACGGTACCGGTACTATTTTTTTCTATGTGGATGAGGGAGACAAGACAAAACTGCATGAGATATCATTACTCCCGCTACGCAGGATTATACCGTGGTTGGTACCGGTACGTCAAGTAGAGTAGAGCAGTAGATGTATGTTACGTCGACAAAACTGTTCATAACTAACCTTTTCTTTGGGTTGGGGCCAAGAAGATTCAGTGGTGTAATCCATGGTGTCGCTCAAGAAGCCCAGGTATTCAAACAGGTCCCATTTCACGTGAACCTTCCCCTCAGAGCCGCTTGGAGTATTCCTCACTCTCTTGTGCTCCTTAAGGTAGTAATTCTTCATCCCCTTGAATTTTTCTCGTATATGGTCTGTAATAAAATAGCAACCATTATTTTTCTCGTATATGGTCTGTAATAAAATAGCAACCATTAAAGATGTGTTTAGGTATGATTAAGACCAATAGTGAAATAAACATATACTGGTACCGGTACATAATGATAATATTGAAGGAGACTACTGCGCCTCCTTGAATGATACCAAAATACGTAGGAGTGAAAATTATGTATAGGCTAAACATAAATTTTAAGTTTAACTATAATACACATACCGGTACAGTATACATGTCTTCAATAACCCTTCGTTGAAATCCCATTAAATGTGCAATGCGGTAAATCACAAAAATAATAGCAAGTTGATAGGTTGGGTGATTTTAATATATAGGGTAAGGTAACCAATAGGTACGCACCGGTCCAATAAGTACGCACTTAGCATTTAAAGAGGTTTTTAAATGGCAAGTGAGTACCTATTGGACCGGTGTGTACCTATTGGTTACCTTACCCGGTAAGATAACCAATAGGTACGCACTTGGCATTTAAAAACCTCTTTAAATGCCAAGTGCGTACCTATTGATTTTTTTATTTAAACCGATACCAGTACCCAGGTCTAATGCAGTAAACTTCATATTTTTTGCCATATTAAATTTCTCGGTGACAATAATGGGAAAATATAGCCTAATAAAACTAACGCTAACCAATTGTAAATAATAGCACACATTTCCAATGTGGATCACACATCACAATAATTGAATGTTCAAAATAGCCTAATACAGACACTGTAATAGCCAAGCTAGTGAGTTAATGTTATTTAGGTGACGGGTGATTTTTGTTAGGCTAGGCCTATGCCTTAATTCAAGAAATGTGTTAAATTAGACCAATCTGCTAGCGTAATCTTCAGAATTGTACACAAAACGATCCATTTTATTCATGTAAAAAAACTAGTAGCCTAAATGGGAACTAAAAATAATAATGTTCCGGTTAGGCCTACTTATAGCCTATAGGCCTAGGCCTACTGCCATTTCTCTCTAGCTCTCGCTCCGAGCTTTAATAGATATAGCGGAGCGCGCTCAACCAAAGGGTCAATATAGGTAGCAAAATTCTAATGGTAGTTTTGGGTTCCTATCATCATATGCTTCACATCTATATACTTTTTATCCCGGGGGAAAAAAGAAAAAAAAATCTTGGGATTTTTCATTTATTTTCTTGGGATTTTTGGTTTTGGTCATTAACCTAACCAAAAAACCTAACCTAACCTAACCTAATAGCCCCCAAATACATTTAGGTTAGGTTAGGTTAGTTTTTTTGGTTAGGTTAATTAATAGGCTAAAAACAAAAAAAACAAAAAAAACAAGACAAAATTAAAAAACGCAAGATTTGTTTTTGTTTTTTTCCCTGGGATAAAAAGTAGCCTATATAGAAATTTTGCATATGATGATAGGAATCCAAAACTACCATTAGAATTTTGCTACCTAGGCCTATATTGTAGCGCCTCCTGTATATTGACCAACCAAAGTTTATTACATTTACCAGACACCATTACCTAGCCTATTTCTTTGCTCAATGGAAATGGTTCCGCTACCGGCTAATTTTCAAAGAAAAATAGACGCACCTTAGCCTAAAATCAAAGGTACGCTAGGCTAGTGGGTGAAATTAAATCCCATTTACAAATACAAAGTATTAGGCAAAAACAAAATAACATGCTAGCCTTAGCTTAGTCAAACACTAAGCATTGTTGTCTGCACCATAGGGTAGGCTAATACTTTCATATATTATCAATAGGCCTATCCTATTTATATGGTATTGTAGAATAGCCCCCAAAAATAGGCTAAATAGCCTAGGCTTACTCTAGGCTACTAAGGGTGCCTACACCTTTAACTTTGTGAAGGCCTATACCCTATGCCTAGGCTAGCCTATAGGGTAGGCTACCATTAAGATACAGATACGGTACTAGAGAAGTCTTACCTCCTGTTAATTCTTGCAATTCTGCAGGGTAATTCGCCGCCAAACGCCGAGCCACATCCTCGAAGGATAGATACCGGATTTTAAGTTTGCAGTACAGCGGGTCCCTGGCGTCCCATATCACTCTGCGCTCCTTTATCAATTCACATAATGATACAAGTGCATCTTTGGGCCATTCACAAGGTCGGATGCGGATTGTTTTGGCAGACATAATTAGGTTAGTTATAGGTGCTTGGGATACAATGGAAACGGAAGTAGGGAACTAATGGAAAACACGTGGACAGTTGAGGGTCTTCTTCGTCGCAGCAGATGAATGTAAACAAACACACGCATTACTGAACGTCTTTTGTTTTTCTTTGGTACGAGAGGCAGCCAAGCAAGCAACCAAGCCATTGTATCGGATAAATCGCTGTGAACAGAGGGCTGTGAATGTCCAAAAAACCAACCAGTTGGTTCCCTGAATTCCCCAGTGAAATATGACACCCCGGAGAAATTTTCCTCCCAATTGGCAGCCCTCAAGGGACTGAGGACAAAAACTTGTCCGTGTGAACCGGCCATCATACATGCTCTTCACTGCTTTCAGCAACTTGCCATCTACTACGTATATTCCAAGTACTTTCCACATACCTTCTCTATCCATTCTGTCATAGGCCTTCTCCAAGTCCATAAAGGCAACATCCACCTTTTGTTGCTTCTCCAGATATTTCTCCACAACACAATTCAGGGTAAAAATCTGATTTACACATCCTCTTCCCTTCCTAAAACCTCCATGCTCGTCACCTATCCATTTCTCCGTTCTCACTCTCACTCTCTCAATCACTACCCTACTGTACACCTTCCCTTCTACGCTTAGAAGACATATTCCTCGGTGGTTACCACACACTCCTCTTTCCCCTTTACCCTTATATAGGGGGACTATTATGCCTGTCTTCCAGTTATCAGGTGCATTTCCCTTCTCCCATGCTAGTTTGCACATTTTCCATACCCATTCGATCACTATCTCACCATCATACCTCACATTTCCCCACACACTCCATCTGTTCCTGGTGCTTTCCCCAGCTTCACTCTCTTGATGGCTTCCCACACTTCTGACCTCCTGATCCCCACCTCCTACTCCACTACTTCTCTTCTTCCCTCTCCCATACCCCAGCCAACTATGTTTGCTGGCGCTTCATTCCTTACATTTAGCAACTCGTTGAAGTACTCCCTCCATCTTTCGACTCTCTCTTGCTTCTCGGCTAGCATTCTCCCATTCTTATCTTTCACACCCTTACGGTTTCCCTTGCTACCTTCCCCAACTTTCTTGACTTCTTTCCAGAACAGTTTCTTACACTCCTTCCATTTTATACTCAGATTCCTTCCAAATTCCTCGTCTACTCTTCTCCTACTTTCTTTCGCTACTCTCTTTCTCTCCACGTACCTCTCTCCTTTCTGACTTTCCAAATCTTCATTCCCTCTACTACCCAACCACTCTCTACAGGCTTTCTTCTTGTCTTCCACAGCTATTTTTACCTCTTCTGTCCACCATGCTGTACCTTTCACTCCTCTCCCTTTTCTCCTTAGTCCACACACCTCCTCACATGCTGCAGCACAGATCTCTTCCTTAAACACCTTGCTCATCTCCTCCACTTCCTCCATATCTTCTAGGTCGAACCCACCTAGTCGTCTTTTTACTGCTCTCCTGTACTCTTCCCTGATTTCCTCCACCTGTAGCCTCTCCACCCTCTTCGCCATTCCACCTTCCCCTCGCCTCCCTCCAGCTCTCCTTACCCACTTCTCTTGTATCCTAATTTTAGCTACTACTACATAATGATCAGAGTGACCCCTTCCAATACCACTATACACCCAAGTATCCAGTACAGTTTTCTTCATTCATTCATCCACAAACATATATATATATATATATATATATATATATATATATATATGGGACAAACTTCACGCAGCTATTTTTATAATTTTTAGGCATACGATTCTTGATTATGGGGATGAATACTACAGTTCTTTCATTATATTCTTGCTATGTAGTTTCTTTTCTAACATTACTGTTCAACTTATATATATATATATATATATATATATATATATATAATATATATATATATTATATGGGACAAACTTCACGCAGCTATTTTTCATATTTTTTAGGCATACGATTATTGATTATGGGGATGAATCCTACAGTTCTTTTGTTATATTCTTGCCATGTAGTTACTTTTCTAACATTACTGTTCAACTTATTGATAGGAGTTGCGTAATTTAAAGTAATGATTTGTAATTTAATGTTGTTTGACGTCCTTCAAAGCCTTACATGTTGTGAATGAGGTGTGCAGTAGTTATTTTCTTGTTTTGGTGTTGAAATTCATGAATAAGTTTTTTAACCCTTAATTAGCGGCTCACCACATAAGTCGAGTTAAATAAAGCTGGACTATGTGGCGGCGCTCGACATAACTCGAGTGGCAATTTCAGCACGTAATGTTGCTGAGAGAGAGAGACAAGTGGTGGCAGGAGAGTAGCGAGCGTATGACTGCTCCAGACCACCGCGGCGAACCTACTGACACGAATCTCACCTCCCTCCTACCTCTCTCACTCGCTATATAAGGAATTGTATGGGGAAAGTGCCTAATTACATGCTTTTTGCACTCGCGTTGCACGGTTATTGCAAGAAAACTAGCCATCATAAAAGGATCGTTATGGTGTCATTCGAAAGCTCTGTTTATGCCCTTTCAGGGATAGATACTTGTTTTACGTTCTGGGTCTTATTTAGGCATGAAAATGATCACGTAAACAGCCCTATTTTGGCTAAAAACACCCCGCTGGGCGGTACATATAAATAAACCGCATAGGCCGCTCTTAAGGTGTTAAATTAATATGATCTATGCATACTAAAATAGTTACTTATATTAAGTCGTTCGTACATTATATGGCTAAACGGGTCATTCTTTCAACATACTACGACGAGACATGAGAGGCACTCAATTCCTGGCAGCAGCCTCCACGAACCAACACCACCCACTACACTACATGGCAACACACTCACAGACACCAAGAAATATCAAAACAACACCCAGCACACGGTATCACTCACAAATACTGTCTTCTCTCCCTCCCTGCCCACCCCAAACCAGCTTCCAAAATCACATCCATACTCAAATTTCTCGCCGTTCCATCCAATCACTCATAGACAACACGCAGCTGCAGGCACATTAACCTCCCGAAATCCACCCTTCTGAATCCTCCCTTCCTCGCGAAGACAGAGTCCACCTGGCCAGGCTGAGATGCAGACACCATCCAGCTCTTCAGAGCTATCAGAAGAGACTGGATGACTCCGTCGTCGACACCTGCTCGGGATGTAACACAGCACCCCATACCATTAAACACATCATAGAAGACTGTATTTCACACAATCACTTACGCCAACAACACAATTTACACTCCTTGAGAGCTCTGTGAGAAAGCCCGACCATTTTCATGGCCTTCTTTAGGGACTCGGGGCTGTTCGGCCAGGCAGCTTAGGGAACGACGACAACAACAACAACAGAATACGATTAATACGTTATACCGAGATTGAGACAACATGATATGTGTTGTTGCATTATGTTTTATTACTTTGTATTAAGTTCAAGGATACTGTTAGCTGATTGGCTCATGACTGAGAGCTAATGGAGGTGAAGGTGAGGTTAGGAGGATTGAGTATATTAGAAACTTCTTAGCTTCTCCATGTTAGTAGAACTCACCAATATCCAGATTTGCTCACGCATAACCAATATATTTCTAAGAACAACATAAAAGAAAGCAAGATTACAGATAAGGACTTGAAAATACGGCTTGACCAGAAGTCCTTCTTTAGGCCCGTAGTTCCCAAGGTGTTCCGCTGCCAAATGTACACCCTGTTGCCGCTGTGTTGAGAGAGACAGAGAGATGATGTAAATTTACTTTAGTATATATTGTGAAAACAAAATACTGTGTAAATATAGGGTATCCTGAGTATTTATTTACTTTAATAAACGACATATTTTGTCATTCTGAATACAAAATATTCTATACACATAATATATAAATATATATATATATTTATATATATACACATAATATATATACAGTATATACATACATATATATACTACATATATATATTGGCGGGTGCCCAACCCCGAAAGGGGTTGAAATAGGGGAGCTATCCCCCCGCCAAAGGCGGCTTTCTAGGGCCTTTCCTAGCTGTTGCTGAGAGGATTGGGTTCTAGTCATGTGGTGATGGGCTGGTCTATCAGAGTGAGAACTAAGCGATCTCTGCCATACACACAGCTTACTCTGACTTTTCCTTTTACTTATATATTTTCTAGATCTCAAGTGACGGAGTCTCTTCCGTGGATTGACCTCCCAATCTACCAAGATTGGAAGCCAAAGCGTCACATTTTTCCTTTGCCCCTCAACTTTCTCTTCATAATTGCTGAGGGGCACAGGGCCCTGGGTGGGTCTTTGGTTTCCCGGGCGTTTCCGCACCCTCCTCAGCTCCACGCCATGGAGTGGCTTCGGTCACCCAGGCTTTATTGTGGTCGGCAGGGGGGGTTCTGTGGGGGCGCTCGGTTATGGTCTTGGCCTTGCTCGGGGCCTTGGGGCTGTTCGGCCAGGCAGCTTGGGGAACAACAACAACAACAACAACAACATATATATATATATATAATTTAATATACACACACACAGAGTAGAGCGATAGGAAAGGAGAAGTGGGAGATGGAGGAAAAAATTAGGGGTGGAGGTAAGGGGAAACCGGCCTATATAAGGACGATCTCAGGGGACATATCTTTCAACATAATATCCTGCCACCATCTTTCCTACTTCCTCCATCTCTCTCTCTCTCTCTCTCTCTCTCTCTCTCTCTCTCTCTCTCTCTCTCTCTCTCTCTCTCTCTCTCTCTCTCTCGTGGTATTCACACAAACAGTATATATATATATATATATATATATATATATATATATATATATATATATATATATATATACAATTATATATATATATGTATACTGTATATATATTTTTATTATTATATGAGTGAGGTAGACAAAAGGCAGAACTGCCTGTAGCGAGTGCCTCCCTCAGAGTTGAAAGAGTGACAGGGCCAAAATCAAGGGACGTTCGAGCCAAAATGCCTGGACACACGGAGGTTTGAAGCAGCTTAAGTCATAGGAAGAGGGAAAGACTGATTCTGGGAGAGAATTCCAGAGCTAAGCTGTTGAACAAAAGAAAGATTGAGAATAACATTTCACTTTTTGGTTGGAGAGCTGCACAGAGTAGGGGTGGGATTGTGCAAGACGGGTGTTACGTGCTCTACGAAGAGGGGGCGGTATATACTGAGAGAGCTCTGAGGAACACTGATCATTGTAATAGCGGTAGAATAGTGAGAGAGGTGCTACATTGCGGCAAAGAGAGAGCGGCTGCAGATAATTGGTGAGTGGACGTGAGTTAATGAGTCAGAAGGCTTTCTTTTCTACTTTGTCTAGAAGTGCTGTGTGAGAGGATCCTCCCAACACGTGTGAACAATACTCAATTAATGGACACACTGTACCCCTGTACAGAGCAAGAAGATGCGCAGGGATAAAGAACCCCCGGAAGCGGTTGAGTACACCCAGCTTCTGGGAAGCTGTTTTAGCAAGAGTGGTAAAATTATCTTTCCAAGAGAGATCACAAGAAAAAGAGACACCAAGAATATTAAGAGAAGTTGAAGAGTTAATTTGTATGTTGTTGAAGAGTAGGTCATAGTTTTCTGGAAGGAGGCAACAAGTACACAGATGGAGAAATTGAGTTTTGGCAACATTGAAAGTAACAAGGTTTGCTCTGCCCCAGTTAGAAATAGTAGAGAGATCAGAAGATAGGTGCTTTATGTCCTCCTTACGTGAGTTTTGGAGTTCCTGCTGTGAGTGGTTAGGAGGAAGGCTAGTTGAATAGTGTAATGTAGAATCGTCAGCATATGAGTGAATGGGGCTGGAGGTGCAGTTGAGAAGGTGGAACAGAATTTGAGGTAGGACAGAACCCTGAGGAACACCGGGGTTGATAGGTTGAGGAAGTGAATGGTGGCTGTCCACAACCGCAGCTATGGAACGGCCGGAAAGGAAATTGGAGACAAAGGTACAGATGGAGGGATAGAAACCATAGGAGTGTAGTTTGGAAATAGGGGATTTGTGTCCGACTCTATCGAAGGCCTTCGATATGTCAAGTGCAACAGAAAAATTCTCACCGAAGTCCCGAATGAAGGATGACCAAAAGTTAGTAAGATAAGAAAGAAGATCACCATTAGAGCGGCCCTTAAGGAAGCCATACTGGCGGTCGAAGAGCAGGTTATTGGAGGATAAATGCTTAAGAAATTTTGAGGTAAGAATAGTTTCAAAATCTTTAGAGATGCAAGAAATGAGAGCAATTGGACAATAGATGGAGGGTTGAGAGTGGTCACCCTTCTTTGGAACAGGTTGAATGAGAGTGAACTTCCAGCAAGAAGGGAAGACGTTAGAGGAGAGACAGAGACGGAAAAGTTTGCCTAGACAGGGAGTCAGCATGGAAGCAAAGTTTTTGAGTACAACAGGAGGAACACTGTCCGGTCCGAATGCCTTCTTAGTATTAAGCCCAGAGAGGGTGGAAAGTACATTCTTGGAAAGATTATGATATTAGGCATAAGTACAATAGAAGGGGGTGGAGAGGGAGGAACAGCACCGGAATCACTCAAAATAGAGTTTTTGGCAAAAGTGGTAGTGAAGAATTCAGCTTTGTCAGAGGAAGAAGTGACGGTGGTGCCGTCAGAGCGAGAAAGGGGAGGGAAAGAAGAAGAAAAAAGTTGTTGGAGAGGTTTTTGGCTAGATGCCAGAAGGCTTGGGAAGAGCTAGAGTTGGATAGTTCAGTGCATATATATATATATATATATATATACGGTGTATATAATACAGTGAGAGAGAGACACTAGTCTGTCTGCCTGTTTGTCTACATTATAGGTTTGACTCCTGTAAGGAGATAAAGAAAACCTAATATTTAGTAGTGGCCCCGTAATCATTGACGAACATGCCTATTACATAAGGCACCCTCTTCAAACACTCATCCGCCGTAATTTTGAATCTATGAGGAGCCTTCATCATGAGCGCACGCGACCTCACTCATGGCTTCAGTCATTATGAATTGGGTTCTCACTACGAAAAAACTTCGTAAAATATAAAAACAAAAAGAAAATAAGAATAACTATTCAATAAGCTTTCCATAATATCGTGGATGTACTTGTGTGGATCTTTGACCAGACGCTGACTCAGGCGTCATTCTTCCTTCACTGACATATCAAGTAAACCAAAATCCTTAATGCATCAACGAATGGGAAGGGGATGGTCGGGAGGGCCCCAGTCGTCAATGATTACGGGGCCACTACTAAATATTAGGTTTTCTTTATCTCCTTACAGGAGTCAAACCTATAATTTATTAGTGGCCCCTCCATCATTGACGAACATGCCTGATTTCTAAGACTGGAGGGGGACATTCGTAATCATATCATAACTCTAGAAAAGCAGATAATCAAACAACCACATAGTATTCTTACTTTGAAAAATATATATTTAATGGCGCAGCACATATATACAAAAAGGGGGTCAAGCAGGGGCGTGCTTCAAAGAAGCCTGCTTGATACAAAAGGTTAACTCTTGAGACTCTGCGAACAGATCTGTAAGTTAAAAAGGCACCCCACTCAACATAAGTGGTGAAAAATAAAAACTTATGTTTACATGTGCACATATAACCCCATAATACTCGTGGAAATATTTTGCAAAATATATCCAATGCTTAAAACTAAATTGCTTTTACAGCCAAAACTATTATAACAACACTGTTGTTTGTACTAACATTGTACTAGCACAATTTCCCGCCCTGAATAGAACAGAGAAATTTTCATATCACATTACTCATACTCGTATCACATCTCTTTATACTCCGGCGGGGTCTAGGGTGTCCTATGTTACACTGACTGCACCCCCCCCCCCCCCCCTTTCCTTGAAATTAAAACAAAAAGTGACTTAAGGGCCACCTAGACCCTCTGCCTTAAAGCTATACATGGCAAGGAAGGTTTGTCTAGAGCTACTGACAGGGACCGAGTCAAAAACGTATGATTAGAGGCCCACAAATGCGTGGACGTAATATCTTCCACAGAAAAATTCTTAAGGAAACGCAAAGAGGCTGCCCATTTGCGTAAATCGTGGGCCCTACCCACAACGCCGGGATTACTCTCTTTAATGACCTCGACCAAAAGAGAAGCCAATCTACGCTTCAGTAAGCGCTTACCCGTACTTACCACCCATAAAGCACCCTGGGGGTTTAGAGGAGCTACCCTCAAATATTTGGTTAGAGCTTGCACTGGACATAAATTATGGTGCACCTTTCCCCTTTTCAACGCCGGCACAGTGAACTCAGAAAACACGTGTGCACTGTGCTCATTCTTGGCTACAAACCCTGGGGAAGGTGCAATGTGAATACAATCATTAAGCCTACCAAACCTGAGGCAATTAGGTGTGTTGTTCATCGCCGCCAGCTCTGACACTCTGTTCCCTGTGGCCAAAGCCAACAGGAATACCGCCTTTTTTAAGAGTGATGTAAAATCTGCAGTATTTTGGTACAGACGGGAGTGAAGTAATGACAATGCTTTGTCCAGAGACCAAGTAGGCACGAGCTGACGGGGAGGTGGATGGAGTTTAAAACATGCCCTCATAAAATTGTTTCCTCCGCAACTGGTATTGACAGACCGGTAAGGTCCCAAAATGGTATTCTAATCGCTGTTAAGTGATTTTTTAACGTTACCACAGATAAACGTTTCTGCTCAAACAGATAATTTAAATAATTAAAAACTAAAGCCACCGAGGGCACCGTTTGTTCTGTTCTAAGGATCCAAGAAGTACAGGCTTGCCAATGCGATTGGTACTGTCGTTTTGTAGACTGAGTATATTGATTCAATAATTTATTGGTCACCTCTCTACCATACGGTGCTAGCCACTTGGCCTCCTGAATGTCCATAATGCAAAAGTCAGCGAGGTCGCTAGGTTGCCAATCGTGTCTAAGTGGAAAAACCCGACCGGAGCGACACCGGGTCCGGGCACCACGTTTTCAATTGCTGGTACCACAACTGCGCCGGCCACAGGGGCGCGATTATCGAGACTAAGCCTCGATAACCTCGTAGTTTGTTTACTACATGGCACATTAGAGACGCGTCTGGCGGCGGAAACAGATAGATGGAACTCCACCTGTTCCAGTCTGTCACCAGGGCGTCTGGCCCCCCTGCCGGCGTTATCGTCCGGCGGGTGAGGTATAGTGGGAGTTTGTGAGTCTCCTTGGACGCGAACAGATCCACTTGTGGATGGTAAAGCTCTGCAATCATTCGGTTGAAAATGGGTTGCTTGAGCGCCCATTCTACTGTTGTGCTCTGTCTCCGAGACAGAGCGTCTGCCCAGACGTTTGCTACGCCTGGGAGATAAGATGCATGAAGATGAATGTCCAGCCCGTTGGCTAGAGTAAAAATCTCTTCTGACACGTTTAGAAACTTCCGAGATCTCGTTGACCCTTGTTTCTGAATACAGTGAACCGCATTCAGATTGTCCATTCTGAAGGCCACCGACTTGCCCCATAAAGTAGAGCCGTGAGCCTGAAGGAAATATAAGGGGACTAGTAATTCCTTGACATTGATGTGGGAGATTTCTAAATGGGACCAAAGCCCTTGACCCTGGTGCCCTTGGTTTGACTGAAAACCCCAACCTATCGTTCCTGACGCATCCGTGTCTACCCATACCGTCGGCGGAGGAGAGGTCCATGACATTACCGAGTGCAACATTTCCCTCTTCGCCCAGACCGCTAGTAAGTTGTGGATTAATTTTGGTATGGGCCATAATTTTTTCGCCGGCAATAGCGGAAAATATCTGTTGCCCTCCAATATTAAACGCTTTACTTTCAACCGGCCCAACATTACCGTTAGTTGAATCCAGTTGAGAGAGCCGACCAGAGACTCCCAGATTCTGCGTGTCGTAGTCAGACTGTGAAGGAACCTGAACAGTTTCCTGCGAAATCTGTTCCGATTGTCCACACTCTGACTCAGAGTGAGAGCAGCTGTGTCCCAAACCAGCCCTATCCACTGAACTACTCGTGAGGGAACAAGGTTTGACTTTACCAGATTTACCTTGAACCCTAGAGTTTTGACATGTTTTAATGTTATGTTGACATGATTTATGCATACTTGCTCTGTCTGTGCCACCACCAGCCAGTCGTCTAGGTACCATAAAATCCTGATCCCTTGTTGTAACAATGGCATCAGTGCTTGCCGGACTAATTTCGTGAATAAGCGAGGTGCCAGGTTCAAACCGAATGGCATCCTCTGAAAAACATAAGTTTGATCCCTGATCCGTAAGGCCAGAAATCTTTGAAATCTTTTGTTTACCGAGAGGTGCCAATAAGCGTCTGTCAGGTCTAAGGAACACATCCAACCTCCCGGCGGAAGTGTTAGCCTGATTTGGTGCACTGTTAACATCCTGAATGACTCGTTGTGAATGTGAAGGTTCAGATACGACAGGTCTACGACGGGTCTCATCTGAACACTGTCCCTTTTGGGAACCAAAAATAGCTTGGATGTGAAGACTGGGTAATTTTGAGGGACCGGGATGATGACATTCTTGGCCATCATTTTCGTGACCAGTGACTCCACCTCTAAAGAAACTAGATTCGCCGTTGTCGGCTGACGTAAACGAGGTCGCCGGAGCCACTGCCAAGTGATGCCTTTGCGTGCCACCATCCTTGCCCAAGTGTTTAACGGCCATGCTTGGTGACACGTTCGGAACGACCCAGTTAGCAGACAAGGGTTCGCCGGCTGTACTACCCTCGGATCCACCCGCCTTAAGACCGGCCCCGGGAATGAGAGAGACATTAGTTTTTTTATGGTGGTGGAGGTGGTGGTGGTGGACGCTTCGCCGGCTGGCTGGCGTTGGCAGAAGACGTGCCCTGACCTGGTTTATTATAGCCTCGTCCTTTCTGACCTGTAAACTTACCCTGTTTGTACCTGTACTGACCTTGAGTGGAGGAGGACTTAGGTGGATGAAAGGGCTTAGATCCCCCCGGCTGTGCTTTTGCGACTGGCTTCGGTTTGGGGAAGTTAAAGGCAGGTTTCCTAGAAGGGGCGGGACTATGTTTAAAGGCCTGAGGCATATTAAAAACGGTTCTCCACACCTCAGGGGACATTAAAGAGGGAGTGAGCACTGGTGACATGACCACCTGATTCGCAATACGATCAGGAATCCTCCGTACTAAGGACATCCTGAGATCTAGTCGTGCTCGCACCGCCTCAAGCAAGGCTGTGCGTATGTCACCCAATGACTGAATTGACGACTGAAGGAGCAGTCGCCGAGACAGTTCAACCGATCTTCTAGCATCCGCGTCTGCGATTGCCTGAGTGGACCGGAGCATCGATTTAGCCACCTGTTGCGTCACAATGTACTGTGAGAACAGTCTAAATGCTTTCCCCCGTAGCCTAATTTCTCGGTCTAGGTGAGTAGGGGTAGGGGTAGTGAAAGGATCCTTGAGTTCACATAAATTGATTTTGGGGGCAGCTAAGAAATCAAACAAAACCGAAGGGACTCCGCCGGCAGAACACACTGGCATTGAAAACCAAGAATGACTATCCTGAGGGATCTGGTGGGAAGTTTTTGAGGTGAAGGTGGTCGCAAAGTTCTGAGCCTTCGTCTCCCAATCCACCCAAGGTCCCGGACCCAACTGCCCCACCTTCAACAGTGGATTAGCGGCTGGGTCTGTGACAGTTTGCAAATCAAGTTCTGGTGTGAGGGTTGACAGTGTCTTTATGTCATTAAAACCATCGTGCTTGGACCAGTCAGAAAACAGTTTCGAAGCTGAGGCAGGGGGCAGGGCAGGTTTAGCAGTATAAACAAAATAGTCCTGGTGATAATAATTAGGAATGGCATTAACATTAACATCTAGTACATTCCCCAAAGTATCCAAGGCCCTTAATTTTTTAGATTTATTGCCTTGTATTACCCACTCACGTGGTACCGGAAGTTCCCCTGACAAGGTAGGTTGAGCGACCTCTGGATTAGTGGGGATCAAGTGAACCCATGACTCATCTGGGCCGTACAGTAAGGGCATAGCTACCTTTCTCATAGGTGCTTTATCTAAAGGGGGTGGATTGACATCCGTTATAACCCTTACATTCGAAGTAGTCAGTGCCGCCGTAGCAGGCCTAGTGACCACCGATGGTGATATAGAGGGAGGGTGAGGGATCTGAGTCAAAGCAATAGAAGTCATCAGAGGCCGGACGTTAGAACCTGTCATAGGAGCTCCCGGGTCCACTGTAGGAGTCTCCGGCTGTTGGGCAAAAAATTTAGTGAGAGCATTAACTAGCAGCCCATCTATTTCCTCTGCTGTCACAAATTTATTCGATGATGAACTCAAGGGTGAATCATTACGATCCTGTGCGGCGTCTAAAACTGACCCTGACTCCTGCACTTCCATGTATGAGATAATAGATACATCGTCTTTGTCATCCGGCTCACCACGAGAGGATTCCGCCAAAGCCGGAGTCTCATCTTGTTGTAAAGACAAGTCAGGAATAGTTGATGGGATCGCCGCGTCCCGGTGGACATCAGCCACTGTTTGTGTTGTTCTAGCCATAGGTTGAGAAAACTGCCAAACACCCAAGCCTTGGCCTGCACTCCCTTGGGAGTCTGACATACCCTCAATTATGGAGTTCCCACTTGACTCTGCCAGTGGACGATCACTGTCCACTGAACTCTCCAAATCTAAAGTTAAAATACTAAGAGGTAAACTATCTTTTGGTACTGGTACTAAATTCTCCCTATGAGATTGCACACTAGCTCTGTCGGGGGTAGAGGTATGACGAGAGGCACTAGACTCCGGTGAACGCCGGGAGGCCTTTCGATCATGCGAGTCCTTCCGGGAAGATTTGTGGCTACGGTGTGACCGCGAACTGCTCTTGGGTTTAGAGGATTTCTCGCTATATTCACTTGTTGACCCCTCTGTCTTACTCTTCTTGCTCGTTGGTGAAGAAGAGAGACTCGGCGGCTACTGCCTAAGCGGGGACCTGGACTTAGATCTCGCCCGTGACGAGGAGGCTGCCACCGGGGGCGTTGGTTCTCGCTGTCGCTTTGCTGTGCCTGGGGCTGGAGCAAGTATAGAACCCTGTCCAGTCTCTGTTGGTTTACGAACAGTTACTCTAGAGGGACGTTTAAGGGGAGGGTGCTCAACTAGTAACTTATCCCATAACTGGATGTTATCGCATTGAAGTGACTTATGAGCCACAATAGTAGTATAAGCGGTCATCTGCTGCCTGACCTCCCGTAAGGTGACCGCTGCGGTCTTGTCATTGTCTTGTAAGACTTTTAAACTGAGCTGAGAGCAAAAGGTACAGTTTCGCATCACCCACAGACCCCTTGAGCGGTCGAGACATTTAACACATTTTATACAAAGGGTGTGCGCAAAAATAGGGATACCTGAACAGGAGGGCGTAATGCATAAAGCAAAAACCGGGGCAAAGGTAGCCATGACAGAGACTGGTGGGAAACTTACTCCAGGTTCTGTATAGACCCGCCGGGACCCAGCTCTGGAAAAAAAATTTGTTTCCAGGAATTAATGCTCATAAGGTTAATCCAACATGTCCGCACACAAGTGTTAAATAACCCGCCAGGTAACGAGACACAATCCACAACGACTACGGCTCGCTATGCGGTGGGGTTCCTAAGTAAAAGATTTCAAATTATCTTAACTTGTCCAAAAGATTTATGAATACCCTCTGACATAATATAAAGACCCGCATGGCGTTTATAATTGATTTTTAGTCTTTCTGGTGGTGTTTGTTTCCAGATTCAATTTTGGAAAAACCCCCTAAAAAAGACGCCGGCCCCCGAATCATCTCGTAGATCAAAAACTGGGAAGCCTGACACATATACGAGACCTAACTTCTCCCGAAGTATCTTTTAGATCGCCGTATGCTGAAGGCGGCGATACAAAACGTATCCCTCAATTGTCTGGTTAACTAACTGAATTGTAAATTCGTTATTCCCGCCCTTCCAGGGAGCACCCGCCGGGCGTGAATATTAGTTTAAAAACTGTTAACCTCAATTACGCCTTAAGCTGAAGGCGGCGATACAAAACGTATCCCTCAATTGTCTGGTTAACTAACTGAATTGAAAATTCGTTATTCCCACCTTTCCAGGGAGCACCCGCCGGGTGTGAATAATAGTATAAAAACGTTAACCCCAATTGTGCCTTAATTCGCCGTATGTTGAAGGTGATACACAATGCATCCCTCAAAGTCTGGTCAACTAAACTGAATTTCTATTGTAAATTCGTTCATCCCACCCTTCCAGGTTGCACCCGCCGGGTGTTTTAACGTTAACCCCAACCAATCCTATCCCCACTTCTTTGTAAAAGATCGCCGGGGAGGAAAAACAACAACAGCTTAGGTTCTTTATTGGCTTTGCAAAACCGAAAAAACTACAAACACGTGTCCGTATGAACACTGTTAGATGGGTACAGCCATCCCGCCGGGATTCATAAGGGGCCTGAAACAGGCACCACAGAGACGCAGTCCTGGGGAGCCACAGACACCCACTTGCCGGGGAAAGAAGCCTGTTTTTAAACCACGCGTGGCTAAAACACGGCAACCAGCCGGGTTTTCATGGTGTAACCGAGAAAAACCCGCCGGAAATAACCCACCCCATCCAGATACCATCTGAACGCAAAACAGGACCGAGGCATAGCCAAAACACAACTAACGCCGGGCCCAACATAGTCCGAGGAATTAGCCAATACACAACTAAACCAGGACACATAAATAGTCCGTGGAATTAGCCAATACACAACTAAACCAGGACACACATGACACAGTAGTACATATAATTATATCATAAATCAATAACACTTGTACATGTGGCAAAGCTACGAGAGGCTGGCTAGGCCTAGGCAGACGGATATAAAGTAAGCATGTCGTAATATAAACAAAAAGGACTGAATTATATCACAACAGGAACCACCGTCAACACACCACTGTAGCAAACACTTCCGGCAAAGGGAAGAACTGACTCGGGACCCAGAAAAAACTTCACTAAGTGAAGAAAAATACGCTGGGAACGTCAGCAAAAATAAGCTACCTCATCAGAAAGACAAAAGGAAGCAATAATAACGCGTAATGAAAGCCGCCTGCATCACAAAGCTAGCTAACAGTGAAAAAGTTCACAAGTCCACAACAGGACCACGAGGGTACATCCGAAATAGATGCCCCAAACACACGACCCAAAATACACTGCACTGCGGGCAACCAGCCCAGGACACTCCTGCTACGCATATTCTAACCTTACTCGATACATCCCGGAGTAAACAAATGAGAAAAAACTCACTAGGGACGCAACAAATGCGGAACCAGCGGAGCGTGGGGAGACATTTCCGGGCAGGCTGAGCGCAGAGCAGAGAAGGAAGAATGACGCCTGAGTCAGCGTCTGGTCAAAGATCCACACAAGTACATCCACGATATTATGGAAAGCTTATTGAATAGTTATTCTTATTTTTTTTTTTTTTTTATATTTTACGAAGTTTTTTCGTAGTGAGAACCCAATTCATAATGACTGAAGCCATGAGTGAGGTCGCGTGCGCTCATGATGAAGGCTCCTCATATTTTAGATGCTCTGCGCGGTAGATTCAAAACTACGGCGGATGAGTGTTTGAAGAGGGTGCCTTATGTAATAGGCATGTTCGTCAATGATGGAGGGGCCACTAATAAATATATGTTTATCTACCTGAATATTAACACTATTTATCACTACCAGTTGGGAACATACAAAATGTATTAAATAAATGTCAATATAGTTACAAAAAATTATATTGAACAATTAATAAGTGTAAAACTCTTCACAGTATGTAAAGTGTAAGAACTATAAATCTCTGACCCAATATATATTTATTATTATTTTTTTTTTTTTTTTTTAATAAGTGTCTATTATGATTGCTTAATAATTATGAAAATGTAGCTAGATACAGAAAAAACAAATGTTATACTAAATGTAACTGCATTTTATGAAAGCTTAGGATGTCGGTGTGTCGGTTAGCGGTCCGGCTTACAACTCAAATTATTACTGTTCAATTCCCGAGCAGTAAGAGACATTTGGCAAGTCTGTGCCTTTGTATCTTACCTGTATAAATAGGAACCTGGAGTTAGTGGATAGTTGGGGAGTCACATTCGGGGAGGTAAATTGAAGTAACTTGGATAATATACAACATCACCATAGTCGCCAAAAGTCAATGATAAGGGCACCCATGCTAGAGAAACCATGTTCAAATTATTTTAACAAAAAAGTAGAAATTTAACATTGTATTTATCTATATCATTATAAGTATATCAGTATCTACTGTATATGTATATGAAACCTATCACCAATACTTGCGTTGTTACTTAACCATGGTTCCTGGGTAAAAATACACAACAAGAAATGCATTAACTCCACAATAATTATTATGTAATGCAAACTTAATCCTGCAAATAGATAAGAAAATTCATCACGATTAAAATCCCAACAAAATATAGCACTAAGTACATAATTATACATAAATCCCCTGTTACCCCACATGTAAAGCCACGCTAATTAACCATGAGCTATTGTTCTCTCTCTCTCTCTCTCTCTCTCTCTCTCTCTCTCTCTCTCTCTCTCTCTCTCTTTCTCTCTCTCTCATAATTATGCTTAATAATGGACTACGTAATTGTCATTATTATTGAACTGTAAACATCAATTTAATAGAAAAGTCGTAATACTTTCAGCTACACGAAACTGCTATTGTTTTTGTTGTTAGTTAAAACATATGACAAATTTCATCTGGGTTTGATAGGTCCTCGTGGGACAGGCTTGTAATAGACTATAAATTCAAGACTACCTCATTCCAAAATATACATGTGTAATACAAATTTCTAAAATACCTACAATAATAAGAATATAAAAATCAGATATATAATGAACCATTTGTCTTCAATGGAAAATATCATACTCTGAATACTGATATAAACGATTGTTCTACAATAAGACATTTAAAAAACATAGATAACGTATTACTCGTTGCGCAAGGCGTTAAGACAATGTGTAGGGAATATGATTTAATATATTGGGCTGAAGATGTGATATTATTACATAAAAAGTTAGTGCATTACATCAACCACCACAAGAATATTAAGAATTAAAAACACAGTTATATTTACCCCACATACAAATTACTTTCACAACAATCAATGTAGTTGAGGCCATGCTTATTTGACTACTGCTCTATCCATAGCTTTCAACACATTGGGGATACATTACATACCATAACATAATCACGTGATAAGAATTATGGATACCTAACACTGTAATGGTAAACTGTATTATTTTATTAATTGTACACTCGGATGCCATAGTTTCTAACCCACATATACATATGCATATGCTTCATACAGTATATTTCTAAGTATGGAAGTATTTCTCTACAACACTATATATACTATTTATTATTAAACAAGAAGTTATATCCAAAAATCAATCCAGATAGTTATAATTGCATAAAGAAAAACATACTGGGTCCAAGAATTCTTATGAGTAAACTAGAAACTATGGCATCAGAGTGTACACTACCATATTTATTTCTATATACACTTATCCAGAGTTGTTTTCATTAACCACTTGCCTTTATTCTATCGGAACTAAGAATAATTTCACAGGTGGCTACGAAATGTGTTCCCCACCTCTAACTATAACCGCGAAATATCAAAATCCACAGTGCTTATGACCTTTGATAACTAGCTTTTAGAAAGATTTACGAGACGTTTTGAAGTGTTCCTAAGGACTCTAGCATTATCAATTTGGGAAATATATATACTCATTGAGTAACATATATGTAGAGACACAGATAAAAATCACAATTGGAAATAATAACATAGGTCATTCTTCCATTCATATATATATATAAAAGTAACCCCAAAGACAAAACTAGAGGAGTCTAACAAGATACCAGATCTCCCAGTAACTCCTCTTACAAAACGCTGAGATCCCAAAAGACCAAAGAAAAGAAGAAAAGGGCCAATAAATTCTAGATAAAAGAAGGGGGGAGGGGGGGAGGGGCTATGTGGAGCAAAAGAGGGGGCGTCAGCGTTTGTGTCTCCCCGCTCTAGAGGGCCGAGACTGTCACCCACACTCCCTTCTCTAGCGATGATTTGTGGGGTTGGGGTTGGAGGGAGGGGAGAGAGGAAGGGGTGGGGGCAGAGAGGGGAAGGGGAGGAAATAAATAAAAAGGAGGATACTGGTTGTGAGAAGAGAGGAATAGGAAGGGAAATGGTGGGGAGAAGTGGGTAGGGGGGAAGGAAAGGTGGAACGTGAGGAGGGGAGTGATAATGAGGAGAAGAGAGATTGAGGGGGCATGTTGGGCAAGAGATGAAAGAAGGAAATAGTAAATGTATTGTGCGGTGATACACAGTCATAAACATGGCAAGGGGTTCGCATATCCCTCCCCCCAATTAAAAACAATAGAGGGAATATGAAAGTGAGTTCGTCCCCAATGATCAAGAATATATTGTAGGTATTTTTTTTTTCATATCAAAAATTGTCTTGATGTGGGTAACTAGAATCCAGTTGGAGCTATTTTGATTAGTCTGAAGACATCAAATAATTACATTTGTAACCGAAATGGCTATGAATAAAGCATATCTAGTTAATAGCAATATATACGAAACATAAATTAGTCTTTTAGGAGCAATCCCAAAAATATCCACTTTAAAAATGGAATTAAGAATCTTTGTATCGCCTGCACAGGAAAAATCAATAATTTGCCGACAATCGTGCTCACAAACGGTGTAATGTTACCTTATGTTACAATAACTTCCTTTGACATTGCTCAAATGTTTATAATAGCCCGTGACTAATGTTATCTGTTCCATGTGGTAAACATGTTGAGGTAACGTCGTTCTCTCAAGTCGGTATCACACGAGATATTTTATCGTTAACTCTCTATCCTCAACATTTTTCTGGTAACATTTCTGGGACTTTTTAGAACATTTATCGGGAACTAGACCAAAGACACATCAATTTAGGCATTATAATGATATATAATTAACGTGTTTACCTTATAAGCTGCCAGACCAGTGTTGAAGGCTGGCGTGATACCAACTTCAGGATATTATTCACATTAATAAGCTTTTGACAAACTATTCATTTTGTTTGTACCACAGGAAAGAGAGAGAGAGAGAGAGAGAGAGTGAGTTAGAGTGACAGTCAGCATGTACTAAATGCACTACTACATTGGCTAGAGGTCGTACTGAAATAAATTTAAACTATTCATGATTAAAAGAACACTAGATAACTATTATGTCTGAATACCAAACATAAAATTGTAATAAGTGCGTAATTATATATGCCATCATTAATTATCAAGCTTTACTGGACGCAAATAATTTGAGTGCAGAAATAGAAAAGCATACACTGGTATATATTAAAGATTGAGAACTAAAGAATAGAGACAAGAGGAGGATTAAAATACAAAAAGGTGAAAAATAACATGCAAGAATGAAATTAAGCAATATAATATAAGTCTCCGGTACCATACTATGTAAACGAATGGTATGTCATTATATACTAGAGGGGCACTTGGGAGAGCGCATACCTCTGCCTTCGTTGGGCAGAGGTATGTGCTCTACCGATCGCCTCCTAAGTGGAATCCCTTCTTCCTTGGCCCATATCCTTTCTGCCTACCAAATTGCGTGAACATCGTTTCATACCTTTGTGAGCTGTGTTTGCTGGCGGAGGTATGCAAAACATAACTTCGTCCAACTTTGTTGGCGGAGGTAAATATACTTATGCTATTGTACAGTCACGAGCATAAATGATGCGACACCAACCAGATAACGTTCGCCTCTTTATTTTGAAAAGTATTGCTAAACTTAATTTTGAAACCCACAACGATTTCTCTATTTCATTCTCGCTATCGTCAGATGATTTTATTCAGCTAAGTATAAACCTCAAAGGTTGAAGAAGGTAACGTTATCTGGTTGTTGTCGCAGAATTTATGCTTGTGACTGTACGTTTACACATATATGCCTTAAAAACATACCTCAACAACAAAGAAATTACTAATATAATATTTGTTAAAATCGGACTTCAGAGGCTATCAACCCTATTGGATTATTAAGCCAGCACACTGTAAGTCAAGAATAGCGTCAGGACTGGAGCCTCTCTGCGAAAACTCCAGTCCCTTGACTAATATAATTGAGCCTACCTGTATATAAAATAGTGAACTGAAGACTAAGAAGCTCAAAGGCCTTGCTAATATTGATCCAAATAAGTATTTCACAATAGACCATTCGAATTAGACTAGAAGTAATGGTCATAAAATAATTGGAAAGAACATTCCGTCACATGAAGCAAAACACTTTTGTTCAAATGCCGAATAATGTTGTAGAGTCCTGTACACTCCAAGCATTCACGTCACTTAAATATAATTAAGTGAACAATTAAATAGAGGCAACATACATTGAATAGCAAAGGCTAAGAAGAAAGTTATATATTATATACTGTATGCAATATAATAAAAGGAGTAAAAGAGAGACAGGTTAAAGAAGACAAATCAAGAAGAAAAGGTCATACGATATCTCTCTCTCTCTCTCTCCATCATCCTGTCACATAATCTCCATTCATCCTCATTTGCATCTTCCATCAATCTTTATGTTCTCTCAGTCTGTCTGTCTGTATATGTCTCTCTGTCACTATCTCTCTATCTGTCTGTCTGATTGTCTGTCTATTTCTTTGTTTGTCTGTCTGTTTGTCTATGAGTCTTCTTCCATCAGTGTTTATGTGTTTTCAATCTGTCTATATCTCCGTCTTCTTGTCAATATACCTGTCTGTTTCTGTTTGTCTAGGCATATCTTTATCTGCCACAGTCTCTGTCAATGTTCCTTTTCAATCAGTCTTTATGCTTTCTCAGTCTGTTTGTCTGTATGTGGCATTCTCTGTCTGTGTGTCTGTCTATTTGCTTGTCTGTTTGTCTGTCTGTCTGTCCCTGAGTCTCTTCCCGACGCTATCAGTCTTCATCTTGCACGTTTATCATAAGTGGTCCAGTGCTTCCTAAGTTTAATACGTTCGGCTGGTAATAGGTAAGATATAAATTAGACAATGGGTTAAAACCAAACCATCCTATTTCTAATACCAGGGTTTGTGTGATTGTGTATTTCTGCCTCTCTCTCTCTCTCTCTCTCTCTCTCTCTCTCTCTCTCTCTCTCTCTCTCTCTCTCCGTAAGATATAGAGGGTCAGTAAAGAGAGGGGCGGAGATAGAGCTAGAGATAGAGGGGAGGTTGGTTGGCAATAAAGAGAGCCGTCTGGATCTTCCCATTCTTTTATTTCACTTTTATTTTCCCCTTCTCGCTTCCTTGATTGTTGGTTCATCTTACACTTTCGTTTATCTTGGCTATGTTTCCTACTACCTTTCCCAACACTCATGACTTTCTGCTTACTGATGTGGGTGGTTCTTCTCACTTTCTGCTTACTGATGTGGGTGGTTCTTCTCACTTTCTGCTTACTGATGTGGGTGGTTCTTCTCACTTTCTGTTTACTGATGTGGGTGGTTCTTCTCACTTTCTGCTTACTGATGTGGGTGGTTCTGCTCACTTTCTGCTTACTGATGTGGGTGGTTCTTCTCACTTTCTGTTTACTGATGTGGGTGGTTCTTCTCACTTTCTGCTTACTGATGTGGGTGGTTCTGCTCACTTTCTGCTTACTGATGTGGGTGGTTCTTCTCACTTTCTGTTTACTGATGTGGGTGGTTCTTCTCACTTTCTGCTTACTGATGTGGGTGGTTCTGCTCACTTTCTGCTTACTGATGTGGGTGGTTCTTCTCACTTTCTGCTTACTAATGTGGGTGGTTCTTGTCACTTTCTGCTTACTGATGTGGGTGGTTCTTGTCACTTTCTGCTTACTGATGTGGGTGGTTCTTCTCATTCTGCTTACTGATGTGGGTGGTTCTTCTCACTTTCTGCTTACTGATGTGGGTGGTTCTTCTCACTTTCTGCTTACTGATGTGGGTGGTTCTTCTCACTTTCTGCTTACTGATGTGGGTGGTTCTTCTCACTTTCTGCTTACTGATGGGGGTGGTTCTTCTCACTTTCTGCTTACTGATGTGGGTGGTTCTTCTCACTTTCTGCTTACTGATGTGGGTGGTTCTTCTCACTTTCTGCTTACTGATGTGGGTGGTTCTTCTCACTTTCTGCTTACTGATGGGGGTGGTTCTTCTCACTTTCTGTTTACTGATGTGGGTGGTTCTTCTCACTTTCTGCTTACTGATGTGGGTGGTTCTTCTCACTTTCTGCTTACTGATGTGGGTGGTTCTTCTCACTTTCTGCTTACTGATGTGGGTGGTTCTTCTCACTTTCTGCTTACTGATGTGGGTGGTTCTTCTCACTTTTTCTCATGGTGTCAGTCTTTAGTAATTTATGCTGGATACGTATATTTCTATTGTACAGTATATATAATATATTTTAGCTCCTATCATTCTATACATCAATCTGCATGTGTAATTTTAGTATGTATTCGCACGTGCGTAATTGTATAATAAGTGCACATATACTGTACACATATATATATAGGTTGTCTCTCTAAATATAAAATGTAACGAAACTATTTACATTTGTTTTATAATACATAACCAGTACGGATATGTCGCAGAAATTGGCTTTAGCAATAATCTAATTTATTAATTTTACTCCACACACCAAACACCTCCCAACGAAATTAATGTAAACATGTGATCCACCGGGATTCGAACCTGGGTTACCACAAACAGATTTTAAACACTCTAACCATTTCACCATCAAGATATGTATAAGTACAGCACATGACCTCGATTCATATCCATTTATCGAATAATGGATATTAATCTAATCATGTACTGTACCCAACTGCTCAATGATAGCCTAATGCTTAGGCGAAAGGAAAGAATATTCATGGGGCGCAGATCATATAGACCGACCTCGCTACGAAATATTCTTGAACCTATTGATAATCTTATTTATTAATTTCACTCTACACACCAAACACCTCCCAACGAAATTAATGACATCATGTGATCCACCGGGGTTCAAACCTGGACTAATAAAACTGTTTTTGTTTTCTCTATTTTGTTAAAAATACAATTTGCCCTTCGTTTGCATTATATGAACATTATGTTAATCAATTGGGACAATTGTTTGTTATACATCCATGTTTGCGATTTATAACATTCCCATTTCCAATCTCTCTCTCACACTCTCTCTCTCTCTCTCTCTCTCTCTCTCTCTCTCTCTCTCATTCTTTCGCCATAATTTCCCGTTGGCAACTCAGTAATTACCTCAGCTCCCCTCAACATCCCAACTCTTTGCTCCCTTAACTTTATTATGATCCTCTACTTTATTCTTTCTACCAAGAAGGTGCACGCGCTGGGGAGGGGGGGGGGGGTATTAACCCTTTCACTATACCTTGATGTTTCTTTTACTTTATCATGGCTATTATTATACGATTATATTAAGCTAAAAGAGTGTATGTAGTAGTGAAATGATTACTTTACATATATATAATTTCTTTTTACCTTATCTGGTTATTAGTAGATAAATTAAATTAATTTAAAAAAAAGGTATTTAAGAGTTAAGGAATATTTAAGATATCATTTATTTATTTGATTGCTAGAGGTCCTTCCTAAGCTGTGTGCATCGTCTAGTGTTAGCAAGAAACAAATAAAAAGACACACCATGTTACTGAAAGGGAAAACGCTCTCGCAGGTTCTTTATATAGTTTGAAGGTGGATTTAAGAGTTGCAGTACAATGTTATGAGAAGTAGGTATGAACATTTATGTTATGAGAAGTAGGTATGAACATTTATTCACACCAACACTGTTAATTAATGTACTACGGTAGAAAAATACATCCCCACATCCACAGCAACTTGATCTAGTTCATGTCTTGTCTTTTGCAGTGAAAAGTGGTACACATTTGATTGAACCATTCTGACTCGCTGGTCTAAAATGTTGAAACATTCCCTTGACACATATTCCCCAAGCCAGTGTTTTCCCTTAATTAATCGATGTTCACTGTCTCAAGTTTATCGTAAAGATTGTACCAGCAACTAGTGTACATTTGGTATCACCACTTCCTATCTGACAGACTTGTTGCACACAAACTCGTTACCACTTATATGTTGCTTTGTGTACTTAATTTAACTACTACATTCCTAAAAATATGAAATAAAGTACATTAATTTAGAATGTGTTAGGTTATGCTAGGATAAATTCACTAGGCCTAATATCGGTGACGCCATGTATACAAACTACCGCATCTTAACCCTTAAAGAGCTCCCTCTGCTCTCGAGAGGACGGCAGTGTTACCATTAGTGAGCGTAGTGGGAAAAAATATGCCGCTATACGCTAAACTCCCATGTTGGTGGCACCACTGCATGAGAACCACGAGTGCTAGAGTGCTACGTAGCTCGTTCTGGTCTCATTTTAAAGCTTTTAGCGCCTAGTTTTTTGCTGAATACATTTCTTTTCATGCAGATACTTGATTGATCATTCAGGAGGGCCTGAATATACCCAAAATAGCCCAAAACACCCCGCTAGACAAGGGTTAAGGGAGCCTACCTCGCGTTTTTGTTTTATCTTTCTCTCCCTCTCTCCTTGGCTTGTATCCATTAGGCCCCATTCAGCCTACTGTTTTAAGACGTTTACCCCCATCCGGGTGTCAATATTTTCCTGGCGAGTGGTAGCGAATCAGCATATATATATTTTTGTTTTGACATCAAGCTAAATTAGTAAAGTTTTCGATAGAAAAATTTCTCTGGCGAAGCCAGATTTCTCCATACAATGCTGGCTCGCTATCGCTCGCCAGGAAGAAATCGACACCTGGATGGGGATAAACGTCTTAAAACAGTTGGCTGAATGGGGCCGAATGGATACAAGCCAGGGAAAGAGAAAAAAGGGAAGAAAGATAAAAAAAAAAACGGTGACCCCCCTTAATGTAAAAAGATAATTGGCGCTCTTCACCTTTCCTCCCCTCACCCCCCCCCCCCCCCCCCTACCCTCAATACGTGATTATAACTTATACCTCTCCTCCCCCCTCCCTCTCCCCTTCATCCCTCTTCCTAACTCAATCTCAATTATTCTGCCCACTCTTTCTTCACACTTTCTATTCATACCTATTTGCACATATTCCACTCATTCCTCCTTCTTATCTTCACATTCTATCTTACACTTATCTTTATTTCTCCCTATTCCTACGTCACTCAATTAGTCCACCCATTATTTCTTCCACTCTTTATATTCCCACCTCATTTTCTTTCATTCCATACATTCCCCCTTCCTATCTTAAAATGTCCTTCACCTTTTCCTATTCCCTAGCCACTTCTTCTCTAGTCATTCCCCCTTCAAAAATGTTCCGTCTAACTTATCACACTCTAAGCTTAACCTGATCGTCTCTCTCCCACCTCTTCTATTTGCTCGTGCCTAATCTTCTCATTCCCTTCGTCTCACCAGGTCTTTCGCTAGGTTATCTAAGCCCAAATGTCTCCCAAACTTATATCCTTTAGTCCATTCCTAATATCAGTATCCTTATTATCTCTTCTCTTCTCCAATCTAACACCACTCCGTAACCATTTAAGGGGAGATGGGCAGTTTGTCTGGTCCCCCCAGTTCCTCATGTTTAGCCCCATTAATTTTCGAATTTGAAGACGTTAGGCCCATTAGTTTAGCGATTTTAAGACTTTTCGTTCCATTTCGTTGTCAATTTTAAGACGTATCGTGCCATTTAGGTGCAAACAAATTTCCTGGCGAGCGATAGCGAGCCTGTAATTATAATAGGAACCGGCCTTCGGCCGGGAAATTTTTCCTACCAAAGAATGTACACATTTACCCTGAGGGGGTTCTAGGGGATGTTTTTCTAAGTTTGAGGGATATTTAGCTAGGAAACTAAATAATAGATGAATAAATTAATTAATAGACCAAAACAGCAGCCACTGTCCCCTTAACCCTCTCCACATTGACTCCCTTGCTCCACCTCCTATTATCGTGACCTTTTAATCCTCTCCAACCCCCTCTTTCCCTTTCCACCTAGTTCTCTCTACCTCGTCCCCACTCCATTCGCAACTTCTCTACTATACTCCATTCAGCATAATTAGGCCACATATCTTGAACCCTAACCTCTGTAACTCAAAAAGGGCTGGAGTAAATGGGGTGCATATTTCCACACCTATTCCCTGACTGATTCTACCCAAATTGTAGTAATTCTAGCTCGATTACTCTCGTCCAATTCGAGTTGTTGTTGTTGTTGTTGTTCCACAGGCTGCCTGGCCGAACAGCCCCAAGGTCCTGAGCAAGGCCAAGGCCATAGAGCGCCCCCACAAAACCCTCCCTGCTTACCACTAACAAAGCCCGGGTGACCGAAGCCACTCTAAGGCAGGGAGCTGAGGAGGGCGCGGAAACGCCAGGGAAACCAAAGCCCCACCCAAGGCCCTGTGCCCCTCAGCAATTATGAAGGGAAAGTTGAGGGACAAGGGAAAAATGTGACGCTTTGGCTCCCAATCTGCCAACCTTTAGGTTGGCAGTAGGGAGGTCGATCCACGGAAATGACGCCATCACTTGAGATCTAGAAGATATATAAGTAAAAGGAACAGTCAGAGTAAGCTATGAGTATGGCAGAGATCGCTCAGCTCTCACTCTGATAGACCAACTCATCACCACATGACTAGAACCCAATCCTCTCAGCATCAGCTAGGAAAGGCTCTAGAAGCCGCCTTTGGCGGGGGGATAGCTCCCCTATTTCAACTCCTTTCGGAGTTGGGCACCCTCCTTTCCAATTCGAGTTATAGGGGTCAGTGGTCAAAATTTGTGTCCTAATTAAAATTATTAGACTAGACCTGTCATAAACGTGGCCACCCTTTCGTGCTCTTTACTTTTATCTAGTCCCCCATTAATTCATCCATACTTTCTCAACCTACTTAATAGTAACCACTTCCTCTCTCCACAAGTTAGATTAGGTCTACAACTTAGCACTGCTTTAGTTGGCTAAGTTGAATCGGCAATGGTTGAGATTAAGTGGTTGAAAAGGTCAACTGGTTGTCTGGAAACTATTAGGTGTTACTCCACCCTAGTATTTCCATCGCCCATACACTACTCTACTCCAATCACTCCCTTTCTACCTTATCACTCCTAACACTATCTACCTTACCTTACGGGTGCCCAACCCCGAAAGGGGTTGAAATAGGGGAGCTATCCCCCCGCCAAAGGCGGCTTTCTAGGGCCTTTCCTAGCTGATGCTGAGAGAATTGGGTTCTAGTCATGTGGTGATGGGCTGGTCTATCAGAGTGAGAACTGAACGATCTCTGCCATACCCATAGCTTACTCTGACTGTTCCTTTTACTTATATATTTTCTAGATCTCAAGTGATGGCGTCTCTTCCGTGGATTGACCTCCCAATCTACCAAGATTGGAAGCCAAAGCGTCACATTTTTCCTTTGCCCCTCAACTTTCTCTTCATAATTGCTGAGGGGCACAGGGCCCTGGGTGGGGCTTTGGTTTCCCGGGCGTTTCTGCACCCTCCTCAGCTTCCCGCCATGGAGTGGCCTCGGTCACCCAGGCTTTATTGTGGTGAGCAGAAAAGGGTTCTGTGGGGGCGCTCGGTTATGGCCTTAGCCTTGCTCGGGGCCTTGGGGCTGTTCGGCCAGGCAGCTTGGGGAACAACAACAACAACAACCTTATCACTCCTAATACTATCACCTTATCATTGCTAACACTATCTACCTTATCACTGCTAACTCTTCTCCTTTATAATCCACACCTTCTTTCCGCTGCTTTACCGTAAACAATGTCCATCCACTCTGCCCCTTGCTTTGTCCATATAATAACCCCCTACTCTCCACTCCAATCACAACCTCATTGACTGTTTTTTTTTCTTCTTCTGGACCCCTTTCTTCCTTATGCCTTCCTTATATCCTTAGTCCTTTCGGGACTTCGGTGAGACTTTTTCTATTGCACTAGACATATCGAAAGCCTTCGATAGAGTCTGGCATAAATCTTTAATTTCTAAACTACCCTCCTTCGGTTTCTATCCCTCCATCTGTGCCTTTGTCTCTAATTTCCTTTCCGGCCGTTCCATAGCTGCGGTTGTGGACGGCCATTGTTCACTTCCTCACCCTATAAACTCCGGTGTTCCTCAGGGCTCTGTCCTATCTCCTATTCTCTTTCTAATTTTTATAAATGATCTCCTTAACTGTACCTTAATTCCCATCCATTCATACGCAGACGACTCAACCTTACACTACTCCATTAGTTTTTCAGAACGCCCCAGCCAGCAATCCCTCAACGACAAACGTAATGAAGCCATAGAACTCTTAAATTCTGATCAAAATACTATTTCCAATTGGGGCAGAGAAAACCTTGTTAACTTTAATGCTTCCAAAACCCAATTTCTCCATCTATCTACCCGTCAGGATCTCCCAGCGGACTATCCCTTATTCTTCAACAATACAAAAATCAACCCTTCATCTTCTCTCAATATTCTTGGTGTCTCTTTTTCTTCTGCTCTCATTTGGAAGGACCATATTACCAGTCTTGCTAAGGCAGCCTCCCAGAAGCTGGGTGTGCTCAACCGCCTTAGGGGGTTCTTTTCCCCTGCACAGCTTCTTGCTCTGTACAGGGGCATAGTGCGCCCTTGTATTGAGTATTGTTCACATGTGTGGGGAGGTTCCTCTCACACCGCTCTCCTAGACAAAGTTGAAAGGAAGGCCTTTCGTATCATTAACTCCCGTCCACTCACCAACTCTCTGCAATCTCTCTCTCTCCGCCGCAATGTTGCATCTCTCTCGCTATTCTATCGCTACTATAATAATCAGTGTTCCTCAGAGCTATCCCAGTGCATACCACCTCCTTTACGTAGGGCACGTGGTACCCGTCTTGCAACTCAATCCCACCCCTACTCTGTGCAACTCTCCAACCCAAGAGTGAAACGTTACTCTCAAACTTTCTTCTACTCAACATCTGAGCTCTGGAACTCTCTCCCAGAATCAGTCTTTCCCTCTTCCTATGACTTAAATTGCTTCAAACTCCGTGTGTCCAGGCATTTTGGCTCGAACGTCCCTTGATTTTGGCCCTGTCACTCTTTCAACTATGGGGGAGGCACTCGCTATAGGCAGTTATGCCTTTTGTCTCCCTCAATCACATAGAAAAAAAAAAAAAAAAAAAAAAAAAATGCTTAGCCCCATTAGTTTATAAATGTTAACACGTTCGCCCCATTATTTGGCTATTTTAAGACCAATTTCCCGATATATTTGTTAATAATAAGACCTTTCCTGCACATTTGGTGTCGAGTTTATCATGGCGAGCTCTAGAGAATCTGTAATTTAGGAGGAACCGGCCACAGGCCAGGGCATTTTTCTACTGAATAAATGCACAAACTTATCTCAAAGGGGAGTCTCGGTGGGTATTTTATATCTTTCTATTTTACTGCAGGCATAATTAAAGTTAAAATTTTGAAGATAGAACACAGCATTTGAACACTATTGAATATACCGTAGTACCAAATTATGACAACCAACCTACACCTTCCCCTTCAACATTATCAATCACACAAGCCTTCTAACCCCTCTCTCCCTCTCTCTCTCTCTCTCTCTATCCCCCTTTCCTTCTCCCTCCTTGTGTTATACTCTGCGGTAAATGAGTACACGCGATTCCCTAACACAATTACATTTGGGTTTTTTCCCGCAAGGCTTCATGTGATTATAACGAAAGGTAATTTATTGTGTCACCAAGAATTTAAGTTACTCTAAAGTAATCGTATATTGCAATACGATAGCTTAAACATTTAAGTACCTGGTTACTAATATGACGTATATGTATCTTTATTGATATTACTAACAAAGCCAGCCTACCTTTATTTTCCTTGCAATCCTGAGTCCATCTTCTTGTATTTCCTGTCACAATACCAATAAAGCCTAGCTAGATTTGGTGTTGTATCGTATTTTTGTCCTTGTGTTTTTCTAACGTTATCCACTCTAATAGCTGTGTATTGCCCTTCTTATTATCTTGCTACTACATATATCATTCCCCTACTAAATCTAATCGTCTATGCTACATTTATTCTTCCATACCATTCATCTAACGTTCCCTAAAATTTCACTGTCATAAAAAATAAGGCCATTTAGATAATAAATAGCCATGTCACTTAAAACCAAAGCAAATAATGAGCAAATAATTGACTAACTCGTGTTTAACTGCTGTCCACAAACACAGATTAGATTAACGGAATAAATAAATATGGAAAATAGTCTTGTAATTATATACTGTAGTTCCACACCTTACTTGATAGGAACACATACCGGTAGAGCCCAATGTATTGTAAATGTCTTGTAATTATATACTGTAGTTCCACACCTTACTTGATAGGAACACATACCGGTAGAGCCCAATGTATTGTAAATGTCTTGTAATTATATACTGTAGTTCCACACCTTACTTGATAGGAACACATACCGGTAGAGCCCAATGTATTGTAAATGTCTTGTAATTATATACTGTAGTTCCACACCTTACTTGATAGGAACACATACCGGTAGAGCCCAATGTATTGTAAATGTCTTGTAATTATATACTGTAGTTCCACACCTTACTTGATAGGAACACATACCGGTAGAGCCCAATGTATTGTAAATGTCTTGTAATTATATACTGTAGTTCCACACCTTACTTGATAGGAACACATACCGGTAGAGCCCAATGTATTTCAACGGTCTCCTAAACTACTTGAACCCGATGACGTTTTCTTTACTATTAATTCAATAGCCAGATAATTTAATTAAATTTATGTTCGAAATGACCTTGCGTGTAACATCATCACATCAGAAATGGCTAGACTAAATGGTATTGAAGATGTATGGGTCAGCATACAAAGTAAAACACTTCCTTCCATCATAATCGGATATATCTACCGTCACCCTAAAGCCCATAAAGAAAGTTTTGATTATATAACCGAGATTGCTAGACAAAATAGTCTATGTAAAAAATAATACTTCTATGTATTTGGTGATCAAAATAATGATATACTCTCCCGCGGTAACAAACTAAATTGAATACTAGATACCAATAAGCTATGCCGACTAAAAGACAAACCTACTTGTATTACCTCTCAGTCAGCAGCTTTACTGGATATTTTCATAACCAACAATAAATATAACGTAACATAAAGATGTTATCCCAAGTATCATGGCAGACCATGACCTCACAACTACAGTAATTAATATTAGATAGCCTAAGCGCCCACCAATAATAAAACACATTTTACCATATGGGTATCTATAACAGTAACTACTTGTCTAATCTTGTATTGTGTAACACACACACTCTAAATCAGATATTATCAACAGATGATATTGATAAGCCAGTTGAAATATTTACATAGGTGTTATCTCATGTTTACATTGCTGTGCCCCAATTGTTAAGCAATAATTAGATAAGCCTTTTGCTCCTTGGATAAGAGAAGATATACGCACAGCTATGGAAGTAAGAAATTCACTCCAGGTGAGCCTAAAGCAAGACAGACATAACTCATTATTACAAGATCAATGTAAACACAAAAAATAACACGTACAATCTCTTCTGTATAAAGCAAAAAACAAATATTATCGAGAACAATTTGAAATTTGTAATGACAATGCTGCTTTGCTACCACCTAGATATTAAGAGAATCATAAAGAATCATATGCTAATCATTTTGTAAATGAAAGTGTGAAGTCTGAAAAATATAATCAATTCTTTGTTTATATTGGGAAAACTGCATTTGACAAAACACAAAGTGATCTTAATGACATGATCAACTTAAACCAAGAGCACATAGACGTAATTGAAGCAAGTAATGAGTTGGTCTGACCCGAGCCTGTCGACTCCAGTACTATGATGTTAACTATAAAACACCTAAAAGACACGAATTCTGCTGGTTCAGATGGGATCACACTCACTTGCTATTCTAGGACCTAAAATATGGAATACATTGCCAAATAACATCACTGACGGTAATAGCTTACCTTTTTTCAGAAAATATCCAAAGGAAAACTTACTAAATACTAATACGAATATGCTCCCACTTTAATTACTCGCAATATTGCTATATTCAGACCATACCCACTTTAATGACGTTATATTTTAGATACGCTTTAATAGTTTTATGAACAATTATATGTGAAAATGTATGTTCATTAATATGATTTATATATAGGTATGTGTATATATTTATATATAGGTATGTGTATATATTTATATATAGGTATGTGTATATATTTGTAAATGTTATGTAGAACAACCATTTTTAATGGATATTAAGTTATTCTAATTCTGACTCTCTCTCTCTGTCTCTCTCTGTATTATATGTAGCCTTGCCTCTCCCCCGTGTGCCCCCCTGCCCCCTTGTCATTCCCCCCCCCCCCCCCCCCAGCTAATACCCCCCTGGGAGAGTGTTGGACTGCACCCCTTGGTACTTACCCTCTAATGTTATGCTGTAGGATGGGGAGGGGGGGGGGGGGGGTGAGAAGGGGGGAAATGATGAGCTACAAGGGGTTACGAGGAATAGTTAGCATTTGAAGGACCTTGCTGACCATTCCGGGGAAATACTCTGGGTGAAAGTAAGAGATGTTGTATAGAGCAATACACTCACTACAAAGTGTGCACAATGCTATACTCATTTCATAAACTGTTCCACTGAAAACCACTATGAGCGAAATGTCTTCCCAATAGGATATATCTTATGTTTGGGGGGGGGGGGGGATCATATCAATATTAGTGTAAAACCTCCTAACATCGTAGCTGTCCCCTGATTGATGGACTAACCTTTGTAGCGTAAATTTAATTTGTTTTTAAGCCTTTCAGTAACGGTGACGTCTGTTTTATTTGATTTTAGCTACATTTAGACGATTTTATGCCGCTTAGGAAGGATATATGGTAACTAAATGGTTCAACTGAGATCGTCTTTAACTTTTTCATAGCTAGACGTCCTTCCTAAGCTGAATAAAATCTTCTAATAGTTGGTAGAATATAATGAAAAAGATGTCACCGGTACTGAATAGGTTAATCGCTCTATATACTGTACATTCCGAGTGCTGGAGCGACTAAACCCGCATAATATACAAGTGGCAGGAACATAGCGGTAGATTCAATTCAAATTCAACTCAAAATGGTTTATTGATACAATTTGAGTACAATTACAAAGGAATGGCTTTACAATAACAAATAAATAGCTAATTGCATCAATGAGGATTTGATGCCATGTGGCATATATGTCCTCTTATTCCTTACTACATATTTATATGGTCAGCATAAGGAGTAACACGTGCATTAGTGAACAATAAAGTGAGATAACAAAAGAAAATTAAAAGTACCAATTATAGCACACACCAGATTCATACATAATTCAGTATTCGAAGCAATGTTTTTATTTATCTAATAAGTACAATTTTAGTGTTCGCTTAAATGTTGAATAACTACACTGAGTATCTAATAATGTTGAATAACTACACTGAGTATCTAATAATGTTGAATAACTACACTGAGCATCTAATAATGTTGAATAACTACACTGAGTATCTAATAATGTTGATATTCTATTCCATACTTCAACTCCCTTATGTCTAAATGTTCTTGTCATCAGCGTTGTTCTGCTCACTGGGACATGTAATGTGTGCCTTTGTCTAGTATGATGTGCATGTATATCCCTATTGACAATAAACATACCATCCATCACCGAAGGAGTAATACCCTTAATATATTTAAACATTGATTTAGCTATACAGAACACATAGACGTCAGGAAATCTTAATAATTGCAAAGATTTAAATAAGGGTTGAGAATGCTGTCTATAATGAGCCGATTTGATAATTCAAACAGCTCTTTTGTGTAGTGTAATAATTGGTTTAATATGACAGTCACTAGCTGCACCCCAGACCTGTATACCATAAATAATATATGGATACACAAAACAGTTGGATAATGTAACAAGTGTTGAAATATTCAATAATTTCTTGGCCTTTCATAATATGCCTATCCCTCTTGACATTTTATTTCTGTGCCTTAGGTTTTCATTCCAGGATAACCTGGAATCAATTACTACACCTAAGAATTTTGTGGTGTCTAATTTTTTAAGAGGAATATCGTTTATGCATACATTATAATTTGTTGTTACATTTTTCCCTTTTGTAGTGAATACCATATAATGAGTTTTATCAAAATTTAATGCTAATTTGTTCACCATCACCCATTCTATTAGTTTCTTTATTTCAATATTCATGGTGTTTATTAAAGTATTTATGGTATTGCCACTCAAAAATATGTTTGTGTCATCTGCAAATAAAATAGGCAAGAGGTCCGGGGAAGCATTCACAATATAATTGACATATATCAGGTATACTAGAGGACCAAGTACTGATCCTTGTGGTACCCCACATTTCACTGAACTTCTGGAGGAACAAACACCGTTATAGTATACATATTGTGATCTATGGAGGAACAAACACCGTTATAGTATACATATTGTGATCTATGGAGGAACAAACACCGTTATAGTATACATATTGTGATCTATGGAGGAACAAACACCGTTATAGTATACATATTGTGATCTATGGAGGAACAAACACCGTTATAGTATACATATTGTGATCTATGGAGGAACAAACACCGTTATAGTATACATATTGTGATCTATGGAGGAACAAACACCGTTATAGTATACATATTGTGATCTATGGAGGAACAAACACCGTTATAGTATACATATTGTGATCTATGGAGGAACAAACACCGTTATAGTATACATATTGTGATCTATGGAGGAACAAACACCGTTATAGTATACATATTGTGATCTATGGAGGAACAAACACCGTTATAGTATACATATTGTGATCTATGGAGGAACAAACACCGTTATAGTATACATATTGTGATCTATGGAGGAACAAACACCGTTATAGTATACATATTGTGATCTATGGAGGAACAAACACCGTTATAGTATACATATTGTGATCTATGGAGGAACAAACACCGTTATAGTATACATATTGTGATCTATGGAGGAACAAACACCGTTATAGTATACATATTGTGATCTATGGAGGAACAAACACCGTTATAGTATACATATTGTGATCTATGGAGGAACAAACACCGTTATAGTATACATATTGTGATCTATGGAGGAACAAACACCGTTATAGTATACATATTGTGATCTATGGAGGAACAAACACCGTTATAGTATACATATTGTGATCTATGGAGGAACAAACACCGTTATAGTATACATATTGTGATCTATGGAGGAACAAACACCGTTATAGTATACATATTGTGATCTATGGAGGAACAAACACCGTTATAGTATACATATTGTGATCTATGGAGGAACAAACACCGTTATAGTATACATATTGTGATCTATGGAGGAACAAACACCGTTATAGTATACATATTGTGATCTATGGAGGAACAAACACCGTTATAGTATACATATTGTGATCTATGGAGGAACAAACACCGTTATAGTATACATATTGTGATCTATGGAGGAACAAACACAGTTTATAGTATACATATGTGATCTTGGAGGAACAAACAAGTAGTATACATATTGTGATCTATGGAGGAACAAACACCGTTATAGTATACATATTGTGATCTATGGAGGAACAAACACCGTTATAGTATACATATTGTGATCTATGGAGGAACAAACACCGTTATAGTATACATATTGTGATCTATGGAGGAACAAACACCGTTATAGTATACATATTGTGATCTATTTACTAAATAGCTCTGTAACCAGTTATAAGCAACTCCTCTAATACCATACGTTTGTAGTTTTTTAAGTAATATAGAATGATTTACTGTATCAAAGGCTTTACTAAAATCCAGAAATACTCCAAGTACAAAGTTTCCTGTATCCAAAGCCTTTGATACTTTATATCTATCAATACAGTCGGTGCCAAATCAGTTCCATATCCCTGCCTAAATCCAAATTGATACTTGTAGAGTAATTTATGCTTATTTATAAATTACAATAAACTATTATACATAATGCGTTCTAATACTTTTGAAAATACAGATAGGACTGATACTGGACGATAATTGTTAAACATCATAAAGTCATTACCTTTATATGGAGGCGTAACCCTTGCAATCTTTAGTTCATCAGGAAATACACCTTCACTTAATGACATATTTATTATGGATGTGAAGGCTTCGCTAAAAACTGAATACGCTTCTTTTATGATGAGAGCATTAATTCCATCCCAACCTGGACTTTTATTAGTTAATGACATGATAATATTCTTAACTTCGTTACAATCAGTAGGCTTTAGAGTTAGGATTAGCATCAGGCATAAAATGAGAAAATGATCTATTACACAAAGGTTAGATCCAATATTAACAAAATATTTGTTGAAACCATCCGCAATAACTCTATCATTCTGAACAATATTACCATCAATTCAAAACTTAATATTCTGTCTAGAAGCCCTTTTTTTGTTTATAATCTCCTTAATTAATTCCCATGACTTTTTAGCATTGTCTATATTTTTCTTAAATAGTGTATCGTAGTGTTCTCTTTCTGCGTTACTTACGTAAGAGTTTCTGCAACATTCTTGTATATTCTGCATATTTATTTGTATTATATATTGTTAGTTTCTTTAATGATAGCACATATAATTTATTTTTTATTTTAATTGAATTTTCAACCCTAAGGTGAGCCATGATTTTCTATTATTATATGTTATCTTTACTTTGACAACGGAAAAACATTCTTCAAAATGTGCTAAGTACTTTGAGTGAAATAATGAAAAAGATTCTTGACAAGTTTTACTTACAGTAACATTCCCCCAATCTATTAAAGATAATTTCCCCTTAAATTTGCGTATGTTTTGTTCATTATATTGGCGTGTTTCTAAAAATGCAGGGTTTTTTATTTTTTGTTTGGTAGAATTTATGCAGAATATGGGAAAGTGATCAGAAATATCTACATAAAATATCCCATTAGTCATTTCATTACTCTGAAGATCATTACATAGTATGTTATCTATAAGTGTTGCTGAGTTACACGTTACTCGTGTTGGTTTATTTATTAGTGGCATAAATGAATAGGAGAACACAGTTTCTATACAATCTTCTGTTAGATTATGCCTCTGAGTATTTAATAAATTCAAATTATAATCCCCCATTAAATATACACATTTATTTTTATGATTAAGTTTATCCAGAATACCATTAAAATAATGCAGAAAATTCTCTATATTGGAATCAGGAGGTCTGTATATAACACCTACAATAATGTTTTTGTCATAAGTAACACAATGTTTGTCTATCTCTATGAACAACGACTCAACATGATCACTCATTACACTTAAATCACCTCTTGTATGGTATTTTATTTGTTTACTAATAACAATTATACTCCCCCACCACGTGGGGGAGTATAGAGATAATAGTTCATGATTTTCTGAATATTTATGAGTATATCGACTCTAAATTCAATATTGTCAAGACCCTAAGAATAGTTTACATCGTTGTAAGACATTAGTCAGTGATGGTATTAAACCACGGCTATTTGGATCAAGGACCGGAAGGAACTTGAGAAGAAATACAGGGACATTTACACGGAATTGCATTGTTTCGGCCATATTGCCGCTTCAAAACCATTACAACAACTGTATAATATAGCTTTAACTACGTATCTTTAGATTCGGCCATATTGCCGCTTCAAAACCATTACAACAACTGTATAATATAGCTTTAACTACGTATCTTTGTTTCGGCCATATTGCCGCTTCAAAACCATTACAACAACTGTATAATATAGCTTTAACTACGTATCTTTGTTTCGGCCATATTGCCGCTTCAAAACCATTACAACAACTGTATAATATAGCTTTAACTACGTATCTTTGTTTCGGCCATATTGCCGCTTCAAAACCATTACAACAACTGTATAATATAGCTTTAACTACGTATCTTTGTTTCGGCCATATTGCCGCTTCAAAACCATTACAACAACTGTATAATATAGCTTTAACTACGTATCTTTGTTTCGGCCATATTGCCGCTTCAAAACCATTACAACAACTGTATAATATAGCTTTAACTACGTTCAAAACCATTACAACAACTGTATAATATAGCTTTAACTACGTATCTTTGTTTCGGCCATATTGCCGCTTCAAAACCATTACAACAACTGTATAATATAGCTTTAACTACGTATCTTTGTTTCGGCCATATTGCCGCTTCAAAACCATTACAACAACTGTATAATATAGCTTTAACTACGTATCTTTGTTTCGGCCATATTGCCGCTTCAAAACCATTACAACAACTGTATAATATAGCTTTAACTACGTATCTTTGTTTCGGCCATATTGCCGCTTCAAAACCATTACAACAACTGTATAATATAGCTTTAACTACGTATCTTTGTTTCGGCCAT
>CM064521.1:45948492-46015685 GCA_032716605.1 Paralithodes platypus
AAGGGGGTCCGAAGGGTACGACAGTGAGGTGAGCTCTGAGTCTTGAATCTGTCTGGACCCCACCCTAGGCATGCGAAATACATCCCATGCTTGGCAACACTCAACACCGTTGCCGGGTCAAAATCGTCTACCCCTTGCGTGAGTCGAAACTAAGCCTAACGTTGCGATCAATTGGCAACAATCAGGCTCGTCCCAAGCTAGTCTCTCCGCGCCCGCGTGAAGCAACGTCCCCCAGCCGGTCTCTCTCTCCCGCTCGTCTCCTCCCACTCTCACTAGACTTACATCTTATATATTATAATGAAACAATCAACTATCGAGAATAAAATATAATAAGATGCGTTGGTTAAGAATAAGGGCAGCTTCAAGCTGTGAAACAACATAAGAATATCCCAGACATTAGTTACATTGTCGTAGGATATATACTAAGGAAAAGCCGGCCGGTCGGCTGCCGCCAGCCGGTTTCTAAACGGCTGGGCAGCCGACACGCGCGCATGCCCGCACGTGGCTACTATGCAGGAGCGTCACAAACTATCTATCTACCAATTGTTGCATAGTTAACCCATCCAGTACATCAGGATGCAATATTGTATTATATTATGGCTATTATTAGAGGATTTTATGAAACTTGGGAAGATGTTGTGGGAGTTAGGGGATTATATGCGTTTGTTTGTACCCCTTTGATTGTTCTAGAACCTTCCTGAGCTGAATAAAATCGTCTAATGATAGCAAAATTACATTAAAACAAATCGTCACCGTAAACTGAAACGGTTAAGTAGTAACAGTATTGTGGACAATATTTAGCTGTTGACTATCCAGTACACTAACTCTCATCTGATCCTGATCCTGATCTCTCTCTCTCTCTCTCTCTCTCTCTCCTGCCCTCCGAAGTTGTAAACAGTTTTTCAGTAGAGCAGTTCAAGAAGAGAGTAGATCGTATTTTGCACACTCTGTAATGAGTAGTGCACTAAACAGTCTCTCCTTCCACTTCGAGTATCTCCTTGGAATGGACCGCAAGGTCTCTGAGATACTAACTACGGTATTCGTTGTAACTCCTTGTAATTCTCTATCGCGATTTCTTTTGTCGTATTATGTGTATTTTATACAATGTTGGTATAATATAAAATATTTCGAGCGATCTGAAAAAAACACAGAATTACAAACTCTATTTTATAATATTTATGATACTGAGGTCCCATTAATCAATTAAACATTAAGTATATTCTTGTTGATGACTTACAGTTAGCGGTGTTAGCTCATTGAAGTTTTTAAAATACTAAATAAGTTGATACAAGATACTTACCATCAACGAAATCCAACACGCAACTTTGTATTCAATTTGGAGCTAGAAATGTTCATTACTGGTATATTTTAATATTTCTCTATGAATGATGTGAACAGGCATTTCAACAAAACACAGTAAACTAGAGCGGCACTAGGTCGACCGCCTACATCCCCCTACGGTGGCTGGTTCTTTACCATTACTATCATAGGCTTAAATTTTCTTCTGGATATGGGTTTCAGGATATGATCTGGATCGCCACCTAAATTGAAACACTTCTTCCTTGGCGCATAATTATCCTATCTGCCAACCAAATGTCGGGAAAATCTTCATATTGCCTTCTAAACTGAATCACTTCTTCCTATCTGCTCACCAAATTTCGTGAATATTGGTTCATAACTTTGTGAGATATTCACACTAAATTTCGTGAATATCCTCGGATTCCCTCCTAAATTGAGTCACTTCTTTGTTGGCGCAAATCCTATCTGCGTACCAAATTTCGTGATCATCGGTTATTAACTTTGTGAGATATCATGTTTACAAGCAATCAGACAGTCACAGAAAAACAAACGGGGGCGAAAACATAACCTCTGTCGAACTTCGTTGGCAGGGGTAACAAACGCAGATAAAGTTTTACTTATTATGGGGTGAAATAATAACACTATATACTGTATATACTGGCATTGCATTAGTTATCTCATTGGAATGGATTAGAAGAGTTTAAAGACACAATAACTCCTTGTAACATGTTTTAACTCTCCCTCATAATATATTCCGTATGCAAAGTTTTCCCCCGGGTGGAAGGATTTTTCATTCGCCTTTTTACAAAACAGTACAGTTCATTGGCAAAGTTGGCTTTAATCTCACTAATGGTTTTGATGAAGCTGTTTACAGATACTCCGGGGGCTATTTCCTCATGTTTTATGTTTGTGTGTGGGTGTTTTTTGTTTTTGTTTTCCACGCCATCTATCCATTTGTTCTAATTGTGTTTGATATTTACAGTATTCAATACATAGGTAAAATGTATTATATATTTACAGTATATACTTATACTGATAACCGCTAGGTAATCAGTATAACACAGAGTCAGGTTAGGTTGAGTTAATGACGTGTGGTTATCTCAGTGTAGGTTAACACATTTATGATAGATTATAACAATGTAATTTGGGTCACGTTAGCTAATCATTATGATATTTCAAGAGTCGATAGATTATTACAAACTATCAAAGGTAAATGCAATTTTGTTTGTCTGTGTGTAAGAAGGAGACAACATGCAAAGCTGGCTCAAACGAGTGTCCCCCCAAAAAAAATACAAAGAGTGACAGAGAGCCAAAACAAAAGTACTTTTAGTGTAAATATGTCTGGAAACACGGAGCTTGAGGGAGTTTAAGTCATATGATGAGGGAAAGATAGATTGAGGGAGGGAGTTTCAGAATTGATTTGCTGAGTAGAAATATGAACGGTACCAGTAAGGTAAAGTTAGGACACATTTATTTTGGTCATATTCTATTAATATAACCTAGGTTTGGTCGGCTCTCGTAACTGCTACCTCAAGCTGGATTAATATGGATTATCAAAATGTTAATATCTCTCTATCTATTTCTTTTTCTCCAACAAGGGTGATTAATATGCACACTAATGCACAATATCTTTACATACATAAACCTACAGTAAGTATACATATTGTAAGATCATAGAGAACACACACAACTTTAAAATGTACATACAACATTATTTATGGAAAGACAAGACAAGCATTACTTTTGTGACTAACTGTACTTTCCTCTGTGCCTTGTATATCAAGTGTACTTGTAGGTCCATTGGGTGATGTGGGCCCTTCATTACTACAGTGGCCGGGCCTCTCTTAACCTACTCTGTCTGCCATGGCCCTAGTCCACACCAATACACTCTAACGCCCATTCCATTAGTCTCTCTCTCTCTCTCTCTCTCTCTCTCTCTCTCTCTCTCTCTCTCTCTCTCTCCTTCCCATTACTTAAGTTAATTAGAGGTGTAGGAGGAGGAGATAGGGAGGAAGAAGAGGGAGGCAATTTGGTGTGTGTGTGTCTGTGTGTGTGAGAGAGAGTTACAAAGAGTTACACAGATACTCAGACCACACAGACCTTGCGGTCCCTTGTAGGTGGCCCGGCATTAATATTACTATACATGGACAGTTTATAGTAGAAGAAGAGGACAACAACGTTGAAGGCTCTCTGCCCACCCTCCGCTCCCTCCGGCTAAAAAGCCGTACCGGAAAATGAGCCAGGAAAGGCACACAAGGAAAGTTTTTATATAGTATAGAAATAAATTCGTTTGAAAGGGAAATTACACATAGGCTACCTACTGATTAATTCATAAATCTAATCCTTATCAGATGATCGTCCAGTCTTTTCTTAAACATATCAATTGAATTACTGTCGACCACCTCCCTTGGTAAACTATTCCACTCTTTAACCACACTGTACTGTATGTGAAATATGTTTGTGTTACATCAAGGCATGACTTTTTTCCAATTAATTTCATTCCATGCCCTCGGGTTGCAGCATTGTTATTAATCGTGAACAGTGCACTGATATCTACTCTGTCAAATCCTTTAAGTGTCTTAAAACACTCGATAAGTTGGCCTCGAAACCTCCTTTTCTTTAGAGAGACCAAATTTAATTTCTGTAATCTTTCATAATATGGCTTGTTTTCAGAGAGAGAATTAGTTTATTTATTTTTTGTTTTCTATATTCCAACTACTCCCTCTCGGGCATAGGCTGAAAACCGCTGAACCGCTAAACACGGTGAAGCCGGAGAGGTCTCGTTCCAGTCTACGAAGTGAGACATGTGAAGCACCCACTCAAGGCTCGAAGCAGCCCCATCTCTGAAGCTGCTTCGCCTTTGTGCTTCACTGTCTCAACCCCCTAGACTCTCAGAACGCCACCTATTGAGCAATTAACTCACTAGGCATTGCCCCCCTGTAGCATAATTTGAATATGGAAATATTCATACAGTGCTATTTAATCAGGGAACAATGAGGGCATTTTTTTGGCGTTCGGTGGGCTTTGTGGTAATGCACAAATTCTATCCCAATAATATCTTCCCATTTACCAATCGGGATTCGAACTTGGGTCCATTGGATTACCAGTCCAGTGGCAAGACCACTCCACCACATCTCCCCTACTCTATACAGATTCGAGTTCTTTAATGTCTTTCTTGAGATACGGGGACCAGAACTGAACGCCATATTCAGGACAATGCTTTTGAATAACGGCTAAATAATGATCTCGTTTTTAAAGGTAAATTTGTTTTTGATAAATCCCAAGGCTTTGTTAGCTTTATTTGTTGCAGCCGCACATTGCTCCGAGGATTTTAGGTTTTCTGATATTAGAGAGAGAGAGAGAGAGAGAGAGAGCGAATGACAAGCAAATCAAACAAATATGAGATAGTCAGAACCAACTAAAGCGACAATGAGTGTGTGAAAAATGACTACGAGTGTGAGAGTAAGTGGAAGTATGAGGGAGTGCGAAAGTGAGAGAGGAAGAAAATATGGGATAAGAAAGTGAGAAATGGGGAAGTCTGAGATAATGAATGATATAATAGAGATAAAGTGAGTGAAGGCAACAATGAGTGATAGAAAGCAAGTAAGAAAATGAGTGAGAGTGAGAGTAAGAAAATGTGAGATAAAAATTACGCGAGTAGGAAAATAAATGACAATGAAATGTGAGGCAATAAAATAAACAAGTGAGAAAAACAGGTAAGAAAATGAGTGATAGTGAGAAAAGCAAGGAAGAAAGTGAGCAAGGGAGAGAATGAGATAGAGTGAGTGAGAGCGAGAGCAAATTACGTTCCAGCTCCAAGTAACTACGTTGTATGCGTTTCTGGCGTGGGGCTGACATAGTTGTGTGTATGTGTGTATTCTATTCCTCCCTCTTCGCCCTCCTCTCTCTTACTTATGCCTAATATCCAAATCCCTTCTAAAGATGTACTTTCTACCCTCTCTGGGCTTAACACTAATAAGGCGTACGGTCCGGACGGTGTTCCTCCTGTTGTTCTCAAAAACTGTATTTCCGTGCTGACTCCCTGCCTAGGCAAACTCTTTCGTCTCTGTCTATCCTCTAACGTCTTCCCTTCATGCTGGAAGTTTGCTCACATTCAACCTGTCCCAAAGAAGGGTGACCGCTCTCAACCCTCCAACTATCGTCCAATTGCTCTTATCCCTTGTCTTTCTAAAGTTTTTGAAACTATTCTTGCTTCCAAATTTCTTAAGCATTTATCTTCTCATAATCTGCTCTCAGATCGCCAGTATGGCTTCCTTAACCTGTACAGCCCCAGCGACGCGTCTGACGCGTCACCCTAATTGCGCCGACCGTAACCTCAGGTGTAGCCACTCAAGAAGGCTCAGATTTGTATGGGAACTGTGTACGTATCCCACGCAACCGTGCCGATGGTTGAAAACTCTCAAAGTCCACGTGCGTGCGTGCGCGTGAGCGCGCAATAACCTGGTTTTTTGGGGTAATTGCCTTCAATTTTGTACTCTTGTAAAATACGTTTTCGGGGGCTCTGTAGGACCATTCTATAAGCTTTTTGAGCGTTTTTTCGTGGTTTTTCCTTCATTCCTAACCCATTCGCTATTGTTTCTGGAATAAAACCATTTTTTGAAAACCGGCCGGGTTCTGGTGAACAAACATTACAAAACTAGCCGGGGCTCCACGGGTTAAGGGTCGCTCTACTGGTGATCTTCTTTCATATCTTACTAACTCTTGGTCATCCTCCTTTCGGGACTTCGGTGAGAGTTTTTCTATTGCACTAGACATATCGAAAGCCTTCGATAGAGTCTGGCATAAATCTTTAATTTCTAAACTACCCTCCTTCGGTTTCTATCCCTCCATCTGTGCCTTTGTCTCTAATTTCCTTTCCGGCCGTTCCATAGCCGCGGTTGTGGACGGCCATTGTTCACTTCCTCACCCTATAAACTCCGGTGTTCCTCAGGGCTCTGTCCTATCTCCTATTCTCTTTCTAATTTTTATAAATGATCTCCTTAACTGTACCTTAATTCCCATCCATTCATACGCAGACCAGACGACTCAACCTTACACTACTCCATTAGTTTTTCAGAACGCTCCAGCCAGCAATCCCTCAACGACAAACGTAATGAAGCCATAGAACTCTTAAATTCTGATCTAAATACTATTTCCAATTGGGGCAGAGAAAACCTTGTTAACTTTAATGCTTCCAAAACCCAATTTCTCCATCTATCTACCCGTCAGGATCTCCCAGCGGACTATCCCTTATTCTTCAACAATACAAAAATCAACCCTTCATCTTCTCCCAATATTCTTGGTGTCTCTTTTTCTTCTGCTCTCATTTGGAAGGACTATATTACCAGTCTTGCTAAGGCAGCCTCCCAGAAGCTGGGTGTGCTCAACCGCCTTAGGGGGTTCTTTTCCCCTGCACAGCTTCTTGCTCTGTACAGGGGCATAGTGCGCCCTTGTATTGAGTATTGTTCACATGTGTGGGGAGGTTCCTCTCACACCGCTCTCCTAGACAAAGTTGAAAGGAAGGCCTTTCGTATCATAAACTCCCGTCCACTCACCAACTCTCTGCAATCTCTCTCTCTCCGCCGCAATGTTGCATCTCTCTCGCTATTCTATCGCAACTATAATAATCAGTGTTCCTCAGAGCTATCCCAGTGCATACCACCTCCTTTACGTAGGGCACGTGGTACCCGTCTTGCAACTCAATCCCACCCCTACTCTGTGCAACTCTCAAACTTTCTTCTACTCAACAGCTGAGCTCTGGAACTCTCTCCCAGAATCAGTCTTTCCCTCTTCCTATGACTTAAATTGCTTCAAACTCCGTGTGTCCAGGCATTTTGGTTCGAACGTCCCTTGATTTTGGCCCTGTCACTCTTTCAACTATGGGGGAGGCACTCGCTATAGGCAGTTATGCCTTTTGCCTCCCTCAATCACATAGAAAAAAAAGAAAAAAAAATGTGTGTGTGTGTAGTGTATACCTTACATGCCCACAAACCATTGAACATAAATGTGTGTGTGTGTAGTATATACCTTACATGCCCACAAACCATTGAACATAAATGTGTGTGTGTGTGTAGTATATACCTTACATGCCCACAAACCATTGAACATAAATGTGTGTGTGTGTAGTGTATACCTTACATGCCCACAAACCATTGAACATAAATGTGTGTGTGTGTAGTATATACCTTACATGCCCACAAACCATTGAACATAAATGTGTGTGTGTGTAGTATATACCTTACATGCCCACAAACCATTGAACATAAATGTGTGTGTGTGTAGTATATACCTTACATGCCCACAAACCATTGAACATAAATTATTGTGCATTTTGAGCCTTTTAGTTGATTCGGTGAACATCCGAAATGCAATCATCAGGTAAAGAAAGTAATGAGATTCGATTTTATCCTAGAAGGTTTCGAATAATGACCTGTACACGTTCCTGCAGTGAAAGGTTGTACACAATGCATGTTCTTAACAATTCTGACACTACACGTTGATGAAGTATTTTTAAACATTCCCATTAAACACATGCCCGATCAGAGTTTACCCTCATTTAATGTTCACTGTTTCAAGTTTATCATACAGTAGTGCACCGGCTACTTCTACAAATGCTTGTACTATCAACGACAAAAGTTCGATCCCCCAAACAGCCACTATGTGAATCCGAAACATCTGGGGCTCGAATACAAAACATTTGAAAAAGTGCCATTTACATTTAATAAATATTTGTTTCGGATTTACACAGTGGCCTGTGTCGTTGATAGTACAATCGGGGGTATTAAGTGTTGTCATAGATTCCAGTGGTTTTCGCTCAAAAAGTGTTATTGGTATCTTTATAGTTACTGGGAAAAGTGCTTACTCCCTCAGAGAATTAGTCGGTGTCCGAAACGTTGTGAAATATCTGACAACACTTATCAACCTCGACCGTACATAATTATATTAAACAGTTCATACAATTAGATACATGTATACAATACCAGAACACATATAAATGCAACACGTATTCCATATACCATGTAGATTCAGACATGCATCATACCATACCATATAAAAGCATTAATTCCAATAAATATTAACGCAAAGGCACGTACGCACGCTCTCACTCTTAGTCTTACGCACACACACTCTCTCTCTCTCTCTCTCTCATACATACACAGATAGATATTTGATGGATAGATAGCTAGTGAGGGAGATGACATGAGAAAGAAAGAACGAGAGATTACTATATTATGTAAAGCACTACATCATGATAATACATGTGATCATGAGCCAGCATTTACACAGGAAAGACATCAAATGCCTGGTACAGAAATGAGCAATAAGGATGTGATTGATGTGAGTGTTTACATAAGAGGTAAGAGCACCTATCTCCTTTAACAGAGAGTGATGATGGGTACGAATAGCTTAAATGCTACCTTTGTCTCCTGATAGTACATGTATTGATTCAGTATGTACCGGTACAGTATGTATGGCCTGTATGTATATACAGTACCGGTACATGCATTAGCTGTGTTTCTACACGTATTGGATGTAAACTGTATATACATGTATTGGTTAAGTATGAATATATTGACTGTATATCTACATGCATTATATATATTGCATGTGTGTCTAATGTGCACTGACTCTTTATCTAGCAGTTTTCGATGTCTATTTTTTCATATGTGAATGAAGGAGACAAAAGGCAAAGCTGTCTGTAAAGAGTGTTTCCCAAAAAGCTGAAAGAGTGACAGAGTCAAATTCAAGGTACGTTAGAATCAAAATGTCTGGAAACACGAAGCTTGAAACAGTTCAAGTCATAGGATGAGGGAAAGACAGACTGAGGGAGTTCCAAAGTTTACTTGTTGAGTAAAAGAAAGAATGGGGACATCGGTTCACTCTTGGGTTAGAGAGTTGGACAGAATAGTGGTGGGAGTCTGTTGAAAGGTGGGTGCCCCTCACTCTCCGTAAGGGAGGAAGATTATTGTAAGGGAGGAGGATTATAGTAACAGCGGTAGAAGAGTGAGAGAGATGCAACATTGCAGCGTGTAAAGAGATTATAGGGAATTAGTAGGAGGAGGCGAGTTGATGAGTCGAAATGATTTTGACGCTACCCTTTCTACATGTATTGATTGTGTATCTAGCTATGATGATTGTGTATCTACATGTATTGACTGTATCTACATATATTGACTGTATCTACATGTATTGATTGTGTATCTAGCTATCTGATTGTGCATCTACATGTATTGGCTGTATCTACATGTATTGACTGTATCTACATGTATTGATTGTGTATCTAGCTATGATAATTGTGCATCTACATGTATTGACTGTATCTACATATATTGACTGTATCTACATGTATTGATTGTGTATCTAGCTATGATGATTGTGCATCTACATGTATTGACTGTATCTACATGTATTGACTGTATCTACATGTATTGATTGTGAATCTAGCTATGATGATTGTGCATCTACATGTATTGACTGTATCTACATGTATTGATTGTATCTACATGTATTGATTGTGTATCTAGCTATGATGATTGTGCATCTACATGTATTGACTGTATCTACATGTATTGACTGTATCTACATGTATTGATTGTAGCTACATGTATTGACTGTATCTATATGTATTGACTGTATATCCATGTATTGACTGTATCTAAATGTATTGACTGTATCTAGATGTATTGATTGTGTATCTAGCTATGATGATTGTGAATCTACATGTATTGACTGTATCTACATGTATTGACTGTATCTACATGTATTGATTGTGTATCTAGCTATGATGATTGTGTATCTACATGTATTGACTGTATCTACATGTATTGACTGTATCTACATGTATTGACTGTATCTACATGTATTAACTGTATCTACATGTATTGATTGTGTATCTAGCTATGATGATTGTGCATCTACATGTATTGACTGTATCTACATGTATTGACTGTATCTACATGTATTGACTGTATCTACATGTATTGATTGTGTATCTAGCTATGATGATTGTGCATCTACATGTATTGACTGTATCTACATGTATTGATTGTGAATCTAGCTATGATGATTGTGTATCTACATGTATTGACTGTATCTACATGTATTGACTGTATCTACATGTATTGACTCTATCTACATATATTGACTGTATCTACATGTATTGATTGTGTATCTAGCTATGATGATTGTGTATCTACATGTATTGACTGTATCTACATGTATTGACTGTATCTACATGTATTGACTGTAGCTACATGTGTTGACTGTATCTACATGTATTGACTGTAGCTACATGTATTGACTGTATCTACATGTATTGACTGTAGCTACATGTATTGACTGTATCTACATGTATTGACTGTATCTACATGTATTGACTGTATCTACATGTATTGACTGTAGCTACATGTATTGACTGTATTGACTGTATCTACATGTATTGACTGTAGCTACATGTATTGACTGTATCTACATGTATTGACTGTATCTACATGTATTGACTGTATCTACATATATTGACTGTATCTACATGTGTTGACTGTATCTACATGTATTGACTGTATCTAAATGTATTGACTGTATCTACATATATTGACTGTATCTACATATGTTGACTGTATCTACATGTATTGACTGTATCTATATGTATTGACTGTATCTACATGTATTGACTGTATCTGTTATGCGATGTTGTAATTCAACGTGCTTTATAGTGATCACGAGTAATTCGTTGATCTACAATAATCAACTGGGTGTTAACTAATCTTGGTTCAAATATTATCCAACAATAATAATCAATTGGACACAAAATACACGATCAAGGTTCACAAGTGTATTCCTAAATGCAAGGTACATAAAGTAGATAGTACAGGGAACTAACAGATTATCCTTGTACTTCTACTGTAGATACTCAGTTTGTAGTTATACAGAATATGGGAATTGATCAGTATATTCACAATAGTAATATTGGTACCATGTGGATATGTAAAACAAAAGTTATAATAATAATAACATATCTAAATAATCAATATGTTATCACAACAACATGTATAGATAATAATACACAGAGATATTCAGTCTCAAAATACAATAATTAGCGTCCTGAGAGAAATCGGGGAATAGGAGAATAGATTCCGCCTACTATGGGTTTCAGAGGCCGTGTTACATCGTTTTTTCGGGAATAACTTACTAACAAACAGTTGGATCAGCATGATATTTTGACACAGCTTATTTCACACCATCCCCTAATTTTCGTCAATATAGTGCATTACCAAAAGTGTAGAAATAAACCACTTGTTCCTGTGTCATCAGGTTAAAGTCACACATTAATGACTAAGAAACGGACAAGCTACCGTGGCTTACCTGTGAGAACCACCAAACCATTATTGCTCCTCCATCAAATACGGTAGTTATCAGCCACCACCCAACTCTACTGTCGCCCTTAAATTCAAGTTATCTGTCAATATTAAGTATAAATATACAAAAAGTATGTATTTTTGTATATTTCTATTTTGATATTGACCGATAACTTGAATTTAAAGGCGTTAATAGGGTAGGTTGGTGGCTGATAACTACCGTGTTTGATGGAGGAGCACGTGGTATATCTGCTAGTTGTCTGGTAGTAGAGGATAATAGGGTAGGGTGGTGGCTGATAACTACCGTGTTTGATGGAGGAGCACGTGGTATACCTGCTAGTTGTCTGGTAGTAGAGGATAATAGGGTAGGGTGGTGGCTGATAACTACCGTGTTTGATGGAGGAGCATGTGGTATATCTGCTAGTTGTCTGGTAGAAGAGGATAATAGGGTAGGGTGGTGGCTGATAACTACCGTGTTTGATGGAGGAGCACATGGTATATCTGCTAGTTGTCTGGTAGTAGAGGATAATAGGGTAGCGTGGTGGCTGATAACTACCGTGTTTGATGGAGGAGCACGTGGTATATCTGCTAGTTGTCTGGTAGTACAGGATAATAGGGTAGGGTGGTGGCTGATAACTACCGTGTTTGATGGAGGAGCACGTGGTATATCTGCTAGTTGTCTGGTAGTAGAGGATAATAGGGTAGGTGGTGGCTGATAACTACCGTGTTTGATGGAGGAGCACGTGGTATATCTGCTAGTTGTCTGGTAGTAGAGGATAATAGGGTAGGGTGGTGGCTGATAACTACCGTGTTTGATGGAGGAGCACGTGGTATATCTGCTAGTTGTCTGGTATTAGAGGATAATAAGGTAGGGTGGTGGCTGATAACTACCGTGTTTGATGGAGGAGCACGTGGTATATCTGCTAGTTGTCTGGTAGTAGAGGATAATAGGGTAGGGTGGTGGCTGATAACTACCGTGTTTGATGGAGGAGCACGTGGTATATCTGCTAGTTGTCTGGTAGTAGAGGATAATAGGGTAGGGTGGTGGCTGATAACTACCGTGTTTGATGGAGGAGCACGTGGTATATCTGCTAGTTGTCTGGTAGTAGAGGATAATAGGGTAGGGTGGTGGCTGATAACTACCGTGTTTGATGGAGGAGCACGTGGTATATCTGCTAGTTGTCTGGTAGTAGAGGATAATAGGGTAGGTGGTGGCTGATAACTACCGTGTTTGATGGAGGAGCACGTGGTATATCTGCTAGTTGTCTGGTAGTAGAGGATAATAGGGTAGGGTGGTGGCTGATAACTACCGTGTTTGATGGAGGAGCACGTGGTATATCTGCTAGTTGTCTGGTAGTAGAGGATAATAGGGTAGGGTGGTGGCTGATAACTACCGTGTTTGATGGAGGAGCACGTGGTATATCTGCTAGTTGTCTGGTAGTAGAGGATAATAGGGTAGGGTGGTGGCTGATAACTACCGTGTTTGATGGAGGAGCACGTGGTATATCTGCTAGTTGTCTGGTAGTAGAGGATAATAGGGTAGGGTGGTGGCTGATAACTACCGTGTTTGATGGAGGAGCACGTGGTATATCTGCTAGTTGTCTGGTAGTAGAGGATAATAGGGTAGGGTGGTGGCTGATAACTACCGTGTTTGATGGAGGAGCACGTGGTATATCTGCTAGTTGTCTGGTAGTAGAGGATAATAGGGTAGGGTGGTGGCTGATAACTACCGTGTTTGATGGAGGAGCACGTGGTATATCTGCTAGTTGTCTGGTAGTAGAGGATAATAGGGTAGGGTGGTGGCTGATAACTACCGTGTTTGATGGAGGAGCACGTGGTATATCTGCTAGTTGTCTGGTAGTAGAGGATAATAGGGTAGGGTGGTGGCTGATAACTACCGTGTTTGATGGAGGAGCACGTGGTATATCTGCTAGTTGTCTGGTAGTAGAGGATAATAGGGTAGGGTGGTGGCTGATAACTACCGTGTTTGATGGAGGAGCACGGTATATCTGCTAGTTGTCTGGTAGTAGAGGATAATAGGGTAGGGTGGTGGCTGATAACTACCGTGTTTGATGGAGGAGCACGTGGTATATCTGCTAGTTGTCTGGTAGTAGAGGATAATAGGGTAGGTGGTGGCTGATAACTACCGTTTTGATGGAGGAGCACGTGGTATATCTGCTAGTTGTCTGGTAGTAGAGGATAATAGGGTAGGGTGGTGGCTGATAACTACCGTGTTTGATGGAGGAGCACGTGGTATATCTGCTAGTTGTCTGGTAGTAGAGGATAATAGGGTAGGGTGGTGGCTGATAACTACCGTGTTTGATGGAGGAGCACGTGGTATATCTGCTAGTTGTCTGGTAGAGGATAATAGGGTAGGGTGGTGGCTGATAACTACCGTGTTTGATGGAGGAGCACGTGGTATATCTGCTAGTTGTCTGGTAGTAGAGGATAATAGGGTAGGGTGGTGGCTGATAACTACCGTGTTTGATGGAGGAGCACGTGGTATATCTGCTAGTTGTCTGGTAGTAGAGGATAATAGGGTAGGGTGGTGGCTGATAACTACCGTGTTTGATGGAGGAGCACGTGGTATATCTGCTAGTTGTCTGGTAGTAGAGGATAATAGGGTAGGGTGGCTGATAACTACCGTGTTTGATGGAGGAGCACGTGGTATATCTGCTAGTTGTCTGGTAGTAGAGGATAATAGGGTAGGGTGGTGGCTGATAACTACCGTGTTTGATGGAGGAGCACGTGGTATATCTGCTAGTTGTCTGGTAGTAGGATAATAGGGTAGGGTGGTGGCTGATAACTACCGTGTTTGATGGAGGAGCACGTGGTATATCTGCTAGTTGTCTGGTAGTAGAGGATAATAGGGTAGGGTGGTGGCTGATAACTACCGTGTTTGATGGAGGAGCACGTGGTATATCTGCTAGTTGTCTGGTAGTAGAGGATAATAGGGTAGGGTGGTGGCTGATAACTACCGTGTTTGATGGAGGAGCACGTGGTATATCTGCTAGTTGTCTGGTAGTAGAGGATAATAGGGTAGGGTGGTGGCTGATAACTACCGTGTTTGATGGAGGAGCACGTGGTATATCTGCTAGTTGTCTGGTAGTAGAGGATAATAGGGTAGGGTGGTGGCTGATAACTACCGTGTTTGATGGAGGAGCACGTGGTATATCTGCTAGTTGTCTGGTAGTAGAGGATAATAGGGTAGGGTGGTGGCTGATAACTACCGTGTTTGATGGAGGAGCACGTGGTATATCTGCTAGTTGTCTGGTAGTAGAGGATAATAGGGTAGGGTGGTGGCTGATAACTACCGTGTTTGATGGAGGAGCACGTGGTATATCTGCTAGTTGTCTGGTAGTAGAGGATAAAAGGGTAGGTGGTGGTGGCTGATAACTACCGTGTTTGATGGAGGAGCACGTGGTATATCTGCTAGTTGTCTGGTAGTAGAGGATAATAGGGTAGGGTGGTGGCTGATAACTACCGTGTTTGATGGAGGAGCACGTGGTATATCTGCTAGTTGTCTGGTAGTAGAGGATAATAGGGTAGGGTGGTGGCTGATAACTACCGTGTTTGATGGAGGAGCACGTGGTATATCTGCTAGTTGTCTGGTAGTAGAGGATAATAGGGTAGGGTGGTGGCTGATAACTACCGTGTTTGATGGAGGAGCACGTGGTATATCTGCTAGTTGTCTGTTAGTAGAGGATAATAGGGTAGGGTGGTGGCTGATAACTACCGTGTTTGATGGAGGAGGAGCACGTGGTATAGTTGTTTGTCTGGTAGTAGGAGGGAGCACGTGGTAATCTGCTAGTTGTCTGGTAGTAGAGGATAATAGGGTAGGGTGGTGGCTGATAACTACCGTGGTTTGATGGAGAGCACGTGGTATATCTGTAGTCTGGTAGTAGAGGATAATAGGGTAGGTGGTGGGGCTGATAACTACCGTGTTTGATGGAGGAGCACGTGGTATATCTGCTAGTTGTCTGGTAGTAGAGGATAATAGGGTAGGGTGGGGGCTGATAACTACCGTGTTTGATGGAGGAGCACGTGGTATATCTGCTAGTTGTCTGGTAGTAGAGGATAATAGGGTAGGGTGGTGGCTGATAACTACCGTGTTTGATGGAGGAGCACGTGGTATATCTGCTAGTTGTCTGGTAGTAGAGGATAATAGGGTAGGGTGGTGGCTGATAACTACCGTGTTTGATGGAGGAGCACGTGGTATATCTGCTAGTTGTCTGGTAGTAGAGGATAATAGGGTAGGGTGGTGGCTGATAACTACCGTGTTTGATGGAGGAGCACGTGGTATATCTGCTAGTTGTCTGGTAGTAGAGGATAATAGGGTAGGTGGTGGCTGATAACTACCGTGTTTGATGGAGGAGCACGTGGTATATCTGCTAGTTGTCTGGTAGTAGAGGATAATAGGGTAGGGTGGTGGCTGATAACTACCGTGTTTGATGGAGGAGCACGTGGTATATCTGCTAGTTGTCTGGTAGTAGAGGATAATAGGGTAGGGTGGTGGCTGATAACTACCGTGTTTGATGGAGGAGCACGTGGTATATCTGCTAGTTGTCTGGTAGTAGAGGATAATAGGGTAGGGTGGTGGCTGATAACTACCGTGTTTGATGGAGGAGCACGTGGTATATCTGCTAGTTGTCTGGTAGTAGAGGATAATAGGGTAGGGTGGTGGCTGATAACTACCGTGTTTGATGGAGGAGCACGTGTATATCTGCTAGTTGTCTGGTAGTAGAGGATAATAGGGTAGGGTGGTGGCTGATAACTACCGTGTTGATGGAGGAGCACGTGGTATATCTGCTAGTTGTCTGGTAGTAGAGGATAATAGGGTAGGTTGGTGGCTGATAACTACCGTGTTTGATGGAGGAGCATGTGGTATATCTGCTAGTTGTCTGTAGAATAATAGGGTAGGGTGGTGGCTGATAACTACCGTGTTTGATGGAGGAGCACGTGGTATATCTGCTAGTTGTCTGGTAGTAGAGGATAATAGGGTAGGGTGGTGGCTGATAACTACCGTGTTTGATGGAGGAGCACGTGGTATATCTGCTAGTTGTCTGGTAGTAGAGGATAATAGGGTAGGGTGGTGGCTGATAACTACCGTGTTGATGGAGGAGCACGTGGTATATCTGCTAGTTGTCTGGTAGTAGAGGATAATAGGGTAGGTTGGTGGCTGATAACTACCGTGTTTGATGGAGGAGCATGTGGTATATCTGCTAGTTGTCTGGTAGTAGAGGATAATTGGGTAGGGTGTTGGCTGATAACTACCGTGTTTGATGGAGGAGCACATGGTATATCTGCTAGTTGTCTGGTAGTAGAGGATAATAGGGTAGGGTGGTGGCTGATAACTACCGTGTTTGATGGAGGAGCACGTGGTATATCTGCTAGTTGTCTGGTAGTAGAGGATAATAGGGTAGGGTGGTGGCTGATAAACTACCGTGTTTGATGGAGGAGCACGTGGTATATCTGCTAGTTGTCTGGTAGTAGAGGATAATAGGGTAGGGTGGTGGCTGATAACTACCGTGTTTGATGGAGGAGCACGTGGTATATCTGCTAGTTGTCTGGTAATAAGGGATAATAGGGTAGGTTGGTGGCTGATAACTACCGTGTTTGATGGAGGAGCACGTGTTATATATGCTAGTTGTCTGGTAGTAGAGGATAATAGGGTAGGGTGGTGGCTGATAACTACCGTGTTTGATGGAGGAGCACGTGGTATATCTGCTAGTTGTCTGGTAGTAGAGGATAATAGGGTAGGGTGGTGGCTGATAACTACCGTGTTTGATGGAGGAGCACGTGGTATATCTGCTAGTTGTCTGGTAGTAGAGGATAATAGGGTAGGGTGGTGGCTGATAACTACCGTGTTTGATGGAGGAGCACGTGGTATATCTGCTAGTTGTCTGGTAGTAGAGGATAATAGGGTAGGGTGGTGGCTGATAACTACCGTGTTTGATGGAGGAGCACGTGGTATATCTGCTAGTTGTCTGGTAGTAGAGGATAATAGGGTAGGGTGGTGGCTGATAACTACCGTGTTTGATGGAGGAGCACGTGGTATATCTGCTAGTTGTCTGGTAGTAGAGGATAATAGGGTAGGGTGGTGGCTGATAACTACCGTGTTTGATGGAGGAGCACGTGGTATATCTGCTAGTTGTCTGGTAGTAGAGGATAATAGGGTAGGGTGGTGGCTGATAACTACCGTGTTTGATGGAGGAGCACGTGGTATATCTGCTAGTTGTCTGGTAGTAGTAGAGGATAATAGGGTAGGGTGGTGGCTGATAACTACCGTGTTTGATGGAGGAGCACGTGGTATATCTGCTAGTTGTCTGGTAGTAAAGGATAATAGGGTAGGGTGGTGGCTGATAACTACCGTGCTTGATGGAGGAGCACGTGGTATATCTGCTAGTTGTCTTGTAGTAGAGGATAATAGGGTAGGTTGGTGGCTGATAACTACCGTGTTTGATGGAGGAGCACGTGGTATATCTGCTAGTTGTCTGGTAGTAGAGGATAATAGGGTAGGGTGGTGGCTGATAACTACCGTGTTTGATGGAGGAGCACGTGGTATATCTGCTAGTTGTCTGGTAGTAGAGGATAATAGGGTAGGGTGGTGGCTGATAACTACCGTGTTTGATGGAGGAGCACGTGGTATATCTGCTAGTTGTCTGGTAGTAGAGGATAATAGGGTAGGGTGGTGGCTGATAACTACCGTGTTTGATGGAGGAGCACGTGGTATATCTGCTAGTTGTCTGGTAGTAGAGGATAACAGGGTAGGTTGGTGGCTGATAACTACCGTGTTTGATGGAGGAGCACGTGGTATATCTGCTAGTTGTCTGGTAGCAGAGGATAATAGGGTAGAGTGGTGGCTGATAACTACCGTGTTTGATGGAGGAGCACGTGGTATATCTGCTAGTTGTCTGGTAGTAGAGGATAATAGGGTAGGGTGGTGGCTGATAACTACCATGTTTGATGGAGGAGCACGTGGTATATCTGCTAGTTGTCTGGTAGTAGAGGATAATAGGGTAGGGTGGTGGCTGATAACTACCGTGTTTGATGGAGGAGCACGTGGTATATCTGCTAGTTGTCTGGTAGTAGAGGATAATAGGGTAGGGTGGTGGCTGATAACTACCGTGTTTGATGGAGGAGCACGTGGTATATCTGCTAGTTGTCTGGTAGTAGAGGATAATAGGGTAGGGTGGTGGCTGATAACTACCGTGTTTGATGGAGGAGCACGTGGTATATCTGCTAGTTGTCTGGTAGTAGAGGATAATAGGGTAGGGTGGTGGCTGATAACTACCGTGTTTGATGGAGGAGCACGTGGTATATCTGCTAGTTGTCTGGTAGTAGAGGATAATAGGGTAGGTGGTGGCTGATAACTACCGTGTTTGATGGAGGAGCATGTGGTATATCTGCTAGTTGTCTGGTAGTAGAGGATAATAGGGTAGGTTGGTGGCTGATAACTACCGTGTTTGATGGAGGAGCACGTGGTATATCTGCTAGTTGTCTAGTAGTAGAGGATAATAGGGTAGGGTGGTGGCTGATAACTACCGTGTTTGATGGAGGAGCACGTGGTATATCTGCTAGTTGTCTGGTAGTAGAGGATAATAGGGTAGGGTGGTGGCTGATAAATTCCGTGTTTGATTGAGGAGCACGTGGTATATCTGCTAGTTGTCTGGTAGTAGAGGATAATAGGGTAGGGTGGTGGCTGATAACTACCGTGTTTGATGCAGGAGCACGTTGTATATCTGCTAGTTTCTGGTAGTAGAGGATAATAGGGTAGGTTGGTGGCTGATAACTACCGTGTTTGATGGAGGAGCACGTGGTATATCTGCTAGTTGTCTGGTAGTAGAGGATAATAGGGTAGGGTGGTGGCTGATAACTACCGTGTTTGATGGAGGAGCATGTGGTATATCTGCTAGTTGTCTGGTAGTAGAGGATAATAGGGTAGGTTGGTGGCTGATAACTACCGTGTTTGATGGAGGAGCACGTGGTATATCTGCTAGTTGTCTGGTAGTAGAGGATAATAGGGTAGGGTGGTGGCTGATAACTACCGTGTTTGATGGAGGAGCACGTGGTATATCTGCTAGTTGTCTGGTAGTAGAGGATAATAGGGTAGGTTGGTGGCTGATAACTACCGTGTTTGATGGAGGAGCACGTGGTATATCTGCTAGTTGTCTGTTAGTAGAGGATAATAGGGTAGGGTGGTGGCTGATAACTACCGTGTTTGATGGAGGAGCACGTGGTATATCTGCTAGTTGTCTGGTAGTAGAGGATAATAGGGTAGGGTGGTGGCTGATAACTACCGTGTTTGATGGAGGAGCACGTGTTATATCTGCTAGTTGTCTGGTAGTAGAGGATAATAGGGTAGGGTGGTGGCTGATAACTACCGTGTTTGATGGAGGAGCACGTGGTATATCTGCTAGTTGTCTGGTAGTAGAGGAAAATAGGGTAGGTTGGTGGCTGATAACTACCGTGTTTGATGGAGGAGCATGTGGTATATCTGCTAGTTGTCTGTTAGTAGAGGATAATAGGGTAGGGTGGTGGCTGATAACTACCGTGTTTGATGGAGGAGCACGTGGTATATCTGCTAGTTGTCTGGTAGTAGAGGATAATAGGGTAGGGTGGTGGCTGATAACTACCGTGTTTGATGGAGGAGCACGTGGTATATCTGCTAGTTGTCTGGTAGTAGAGGATAATAGGGTAGGGTGGTGGCTGATAACTACCGTGTTAGATGGAGGAGCACGTGGTATATCTGCTAGTTGTCTGGTAGTAGAGGATAATAGGGTAGGTTGGTGGCTGATAACTACCGTGTTTGATGTAGGAGCATGTGGTATATCTGCTAGTTGCCTGGTAGTAGAGGATAATAGGGTAGGTTGGTGGCTGATAACTACCGTGTCTGATGGAGGAGCATGTGGTATATCTGCTAGTTGTCTGGTAGTAGAGGATAATAGGGTAGGGTGGAGGCTGATAACTACCGTGTTTGATGGAGGAGCACGTGGTATATCTGCTAGTTGTCTGGTAGTAGAGGATAATAGGGTAGGGTGGTGGCTGATAACTACCGTGTTTGATGGAGGAGCACGTGGTATATCTGCTAGTTGTCTGGTAGTAGAGGATAATAGGGTAGGGTGGTGGCTGATAACTACCGTGTTTGATGGAGGAGCACGTGGTATATCTGCTAGTTGTCTGGTAGTAGAGGATAATAGGGTAGGTTGGTGGCTGATAACTACCGTGTTTGATGGAGGAGCACGTGTTATATATGCTAGTTGTCTGGTAGTAGAGGATAATAGGGTAGGGTGGTGGCTGATATCTACCGTGTTTGATGGAGGAGCACGTGGTATATCTGCTAGTTGTCTGGTAGTAGAGGATAATAGGGTAGGGTGGTGGCTGATAACTACCGTGTTTGATGGAGGAGCACGTGGTATATCTGCTAGTTGTCTGGTAGTAGAGGATAATAGGGTAGGGTGGTGGCTGATAACTACCGTGTTTGATGGAGGAGCACGTGGTATATCTGCTAGTTGTCTGGTAGTAGAGGATAATAGGGTAGGGTGGTGGCTGATAACTACCGTGTTTGATGGAGGAGCACGTGGTATATCTGCTAGTTGTCTGGTAGTAGAGGATAATAGGGTAGGGTGGTGGCTGATAACTACCGTGTTTGATGGAGGAGCACGTGGTATATCTGCTAGTTGTCTGGTAGTAGAGGATAATAGGGTAGGGTGGTGGCTGATAACTACCGTGTTTGATGGAGGAGCACGTGGTATATCTGCTAGTTGTCTGGTAGTAGAGGATAATAGGGTAGGGTGGTGGCTGATAACTACCGTGTTTGATGGAGGAGCACGTGGTATATCTGCTAGTTGTCTGGTAGTAGAGGATAATAGGGTAGGGTGGTGGCTGATAACTACCGTGTTTGATGGAGGAGCACGTGGTATATCTGCTAGTTGTCTGGTAGTAGAGGATAATAGGGTAGGGTGGTGGCTGATAACTAACGTGTTTGATGGAGGAGCACGTGGTATATCTGCTAGTTGTCTGGTAGTAGAGGATAATAGGGTAGGGTGGTGGCTGATAACTACCGTGTTTGATGGAGGAGCACGTGGTATATCTGCTAGTTGTCTGGTAGTAGAGGATAATAGGGTAGGGTGGTGGCTGATAACTACCGTGTTTGATGGAGGAGCACGTGGTATATCTGCTAGTTGTCTGGTAGTAGAGGATAATAGGGTAGGGTGGTGGCTGATAACTACCGTGTTTGATGGAGGAGCACGTGGTATATCTGCTAGTTATCTGGTAGTAGAGGATAATAGGGTAGGTTGGTGGCTGATAACTACCGTGTTTGATGGAGGAGCACGTGGTATATCTGCTAGTTGTCTGTTAGTAGAGGATAATAGGGTAGGGTGGTGGCTGATAACTACCGTGTTTGATGGAGGAGCACGTGGTATATCTGCTAGTTGTCTGGTAGTAGAGGATAATAGGGTAGGGTGGTGGCTGATAACTACCGTGTTTGATGGAGGAGCACGTGGTATATCTGCAAGTTGTCTGGTAGTAGAGGATAATAGGGTAGGGTGGTGGCTGATAACTACCGTGTTTGATGGAGGAGCACGTGGTATATCTGCTAGTTGTCTGGTAGTAGAGGATAATAGGGTAGGGTGGTGGCTGATAACTACCGTGTTTGATGGAGGAGCACGTGGTATATCTGCTAGTTGTCTGGTAGTAGAGGATAATAGGGTAGGGTGGTGGCTGATAACTACCGTGTTTGATGGAGGAGCACGTGGTATATCTGCTAGTTGTCTGGTAGTAGAGGATAATAGGGTAGGGTGGTGGCTGATAACTACCGTGTTTGATGGAGGAGCACGTGGTATATCTGCTAGTTGTCTGGTAGTAGCGGAAAATGGACCACCACGGAATTCACACAACACAGGTAGAATTTGCCTCTTCGTCTTCTATTTCTTCGTGGTCACTCACACTTGCACTAGTTTTTTATCGTTTTAACTGGTTTGAACTGGCTATCCAGCAAGGTAGATCAACACCTTTTGTGCTCAAGGATGGTCTAGATTTACTAATCCTTCTGGGAAGAATTGCACTCCTAAGCCTAGCCCTGAGCTGCCTGACTTTCTTTATTTCTGTCAGGTAATATCTCGTTTATAAATTGGGTCAAGGGGCTTGTCCTTGAGAATAACATGGGCATGGTAGAAATGTGTTTTTTATTTTTCGTGTGATTATGGGTCGCTCTAAAAATATGTACGGTAGGTGTCCTATTTCGGTTGGACATACTTGATTTATCTATATTAGTTGGGTTCTTATACATAGTGTATTAGTGCGTGAATTTATGCTTTTATGTTTAGTTAGTCTGTGAGAAATATACAGGTTGTATGATGGTGATAATTGAATAATGGGTTTAAAGACATTTGGCTTGTTTGTCGTCACTGTTTGTTCATGTTGGCAATTTGTGGTCAGTTTCGATGTGGTGATATTAAGGGTGTTGATGCGGTACTTGCATAAACAAATATTCGTTGTATTCGAGCTCTGGCTGGGACAGGTAATTAGGGGCAGGTATGATAGGTAGGAGCACATTTTATCTCTGGTAGGTACTGCTATGTTTTACTGTTTTTATGTGGGCCCGAGTCTTGAGGGGTACTGATATATTTGGAGAAAAGGGTATTCTTTGATGGTGTTAGTTTCTGAGGGGTACTAATATAGCAGCTTGATATATTTTTCTTCCCTGGTATCTCAGTATCTATATATATTGACTGTATCTATATGTATTGACAGTATCTACAGGTATTGACTGTATCTCCTTTAACTCACAATGTCCTTTTACTCTCAATTTTCTTTAACTTACAATTTGTGTGTACACACGTTAGATAATTAATTTAACCCTTCAGTATTTGAAGGACGTATATCTTCCTTTAATGCTGGCTACCATTAGACGATTTCACACAGTTTAGGAAGGAGCCTTAGAAATCTAGAGTCAAAACTGATTCAATTATGCCGTCGACTCCCACAGATCTTTCCTAAACTGAATATAATTGTCTGATGGTAGCATAATTGAAACTGTAAATACGGGTCATAATCCTCCTGCTAAAAATGCAAGCTATGAGTAGGGTATGAAATAAGGTATATATAAATAATCAATGGGTATACCGAGAGTGATTTACCTATTTATCCTTGTGTTAGCTGGTATTATTACTTCCAATTAAAATGGTAGGTTATTATGGACACTTTATATACCCTTTTCATGCCCACAATTATCGAGAGGGTAGCAATTAGGAATATTATCACAAATCATATAACACCGATACACTCTTTCGTCATACGGTGAAGATGTACACAATAATTAATAATAATATTCATAATAACAATAATAAAAACCTTGCAACAAAACTTTGACAACATCCCCTTCTGTACACGTCCCACACTTCCAAGAACCGAACTGGCGTCACCGAATATACCGGATTCCGATATTTAAGTGGTAGCTGAGCCGGCTGCAGACTATTGATTTTTTTATATATACGGTATATAAGTGGAGGGGGGAGCGGCCAATATCAATAAATCCAAACCGGTTAGCAATTCCAAATTTTGTTTTTTTTTAATTTGGGTGGGAATTACGTGAAGAAAGTATTGTGTGTCTGTCTGTGTTTGTATGTGTGTATGTGTGTATGTGTGAGAGATAGGACGAGTGCGTGTGTGCGTGTTTGTGTAAAAGCATATATATTTGCCTGAGTGTATACATGATATATGACTGAGTGCGTTTGAAGGAGAAATACGAAGAGCAAGTTTAAGTTAGCATACAAAAGGGATACAGTTTCTGTGTGTGTGTGCGTGTGTGTGCGTGTGTGTGTGTGTGAAAGAGAGAGAGAGATTACGAGAGAGACTGGGATGGGGTTAGGAGGGAGAAAAACTATAATATGGAAGCATAATGTATATATGACAAAGGCGTTAATATTAAAAACAACAGTATTCACACATGCACAAAATATCGTTGGAATCCATTTAATACTTGGCTATTTGGTAGTCAAGGTCTGAATTTTTGAAGTCATGCAAATCTTTACAACTTGGAACTTCAATATGGTATCTAGTTGTCACACGACCTTCCCTGTTAAAATATATGAACAAGAGCTTCTACAATAACACATTTATAAGTTACAGAGATGAGCAAATAAACTTAAGGGGAGGTTATTCTCGGTTTATTGTTATATATTTTTTATTTGTTTACATGTTCTTCTAGTTTGCCCCCTAGACCTCTATCAAGCATACAAAAACCACGCCTAACATATATTTGTAAATTTTTCGGTAGAAAAAGGTCCCAGCCGAAGGCCGGTTATTACTAAATTCATATCATCGCCAACCTGCCAATTAACTTACAAATAAATTAAATCAATGAAATTAGTAAAACAATGAACAGGCTCGCTATCGCTCGCCAGGAAAATCTAAAATTGACAAATAAATGGGCCGAAAGTTTCTTAAAATCACCAAAGCAATATGTTACAGTCCCCGCGTCAATCATTCCATACATGACTCACCTTTCTTGGACCATTCTGTACATATTATATCATAGTTTAATTTTGGTGACGAGACGTTATTTTATTCAGTTTAAAACCAGAACTTTCTGAATTCTTAGTCAAAGCTTAACAGTTTGCCTTCATTAATGTCTGACGATGTGAAAATCTTCCAAAGTTGAATACAATCGTTTGAGACTAGAAAATACATAACATCAACCGTATCTATTATCGGATTAAATAAACGTTCGTATAAACAGGATGACTACAAGTTTAGATCATGTATGATGGGTCATTATGGGAGGGATTCCAAGTTACCTATCATATCAGGTAAACAATGTTGGTTCTAGGTCATTATGGGAGGATATCAGGGTTAACTATCAGATCAGGTAAATTATGGTGGTTCTAGGTCATAGATGAAGGTAACCTAGGTTAGTAATGTAATTGGATAACTGATTTTTCAGATGTAAGTAGTGATATGTGTAGATTTTCGTATTCTTATAAATATTTATACATATATATAAATCATGATTATCTTGCTATTTGTCTCACAAAAATATAAGGTTCATTTATCTATTCTATTAAAATAGCATGCAATACTTTGCAGACAAAGGAACATACGGAATTAATGTAAATTCAATATTTTCGTAGTAATTTCGTAGGATTAGCTACATGAAGCAGCAGTCAGATTAAAACCTATGCCACGTACTCTGAATGCAATAAGCCTTCTGCAGTTATCCTCAACAATGACTTTAACAATTATTAATCTTATAATATGCTTAACTTTCAGTATTTCAGGAACTCTCCATGATGGACTACACAAGCCAAAGTCTGACTGGAAAAGGGATCAACGAAGGAAATTAAAATACCAGGAAATTTGAGTAAAGAAAATAAGGTGAGACAAATGAATGGAGAGAAGCATAATTAGTAAAGTAAAAGAGAAGTAAGAAATGAAGAATGACAAAACTATATATATATATATATAACAAGAGGAAGAATAGAGATAGAGCTGCGCCATACGCCATGTTTATTACTCTAATTTTCGGCATCAACAAGGCACCTTGTTGATGCCGAAAATTCGAGTAATAAGCATGGCGTATGGCGCAGCTCTATCTCTATTCTTCCTTTTGTTATGGAAACTGAGGTGCCCCCTACTGATGTCTTATTTACTATATATATATATATATATATATATATATATATATATATATATATCATGGAGGGATTAATAAGACACATGCATAGGAGTAAGAGAGAGAGAGAGAGAGAGAGAGAGAGAGAGAGAGAGAGAGAGAGAGAGAGAGAGAGAGAGAGAGAGAGAGAGAGAGAGAGAGAGAGAGAGAGAGAGAGAGAGAGCAAGGACGCAATAGAATAGCAATGTAGGCAGTAAAGTAAGCTTGCAGGATTTATACAGCCAACAACAGTGATGAGGCTGACTAGATCATTAGATGCTCTTCCAATACAATCATGTATTTGTTTATGAAGATACAAGAATATGACATTTTGTAGAAGACCGACTAGTCCATTCGTGGCAGATCCCTCCATCCCTTATCTTATGTCTTACATTACAGATCCCTCCATCCCTTATCTTATGTCTTACATTACAGATCCCTCCATCCCTTATCTTATGTCTTACATTTCAGATCCCTCCATCCCTTATCTTATGTCTTACATTACAGATCCCTCCATCCCTTATCTTATGTCTTACATTACAGATCCCTCCATCCCTTATCTTATGTCTTACATTACAGATCCCTCCATCCCTTATCTTATGTCTTACATTACAGATCCCTCCATCCCTTATCTTATGTCTTACATTACAGATCCCTCCATCCCTTATCTTGTCTTACATTACAGATCCCTCCATCCCTTATCTTATGTCTTACATTACAGATCCCTCCATCCCTTATCTTATGTCTTACATTACAGATCCCTCCATCCCTTATAGTATGTCTTACATTACAGATCCCTCCATCCCTTATCTTATGCCTTACATTACAGATCCCTCCATCCCTTATCTTATGTCTTACATTACAGATCCTTCCATCCCTTATCTTATGTCTTACATTACAGATCCCTCCATCCCTTATCTTATGTCTTACATTACAGATACCTCCATCCCTTATCTTATGTCTTACATGTAACATTACAGATCCCTCCATCCCTTATCTTATGTCTTACATTACAGATACCTCCATCCCTTATCTTATGTCTTACATGTAACATTACAGATCCCTCCATCCCTTATCTTATGTCTTACATTACAGATACCTCCATCCCTTATCTTATGTCTTACATGTAACATTACAGATCCCTCCATCCCTTATCTTATGTCTTATTTTACATCTTGAGGCATGAAGCTAAAAATAACTGTTCTAATATATTCTGGTATAGGCAAATTTCATTGAATTGGGTTACACTACCCAACCTAAGTAATACAAAGTTAAAAGTTGCAAAGTAATAAGATAGAACAATGCTCACGGTCTCTAAATTTCCTTCAGCGCTCCTGTAAACTAAACAAATACAGAAAATACAAATATTAAAACGCGACATTAACTCCTCCACTCAAACGACGATATGTGTACTTGTAAATGTTACTAAGCTTAGAAAGGGCCTTTAGGAATCAAAGGCTTAAATATTTAAATTAACATTCATTATAATAGATTCAGTATATACTACTGGTGTTTAGTAAAGTTATGGCTCCTTGTTTTGTGTGTGTATATTATAATTATGTTCTACACTTCCACAAGCATCTGTAATACATCTTAATTACTCGTTATTTCCACAAGTGTGAACTGCAGACCAAGTCAAGAACATGAACGGCGACACACCCTTTTGAATCAGTGTCGAACGTAAAAGAGATAATGCTATGCTTTATTATGATACATGCTTCAAAACTTGTCTTTAAAGGTTCACAAATGTTAATTGGTGTAACCTTATATATGTTTCCGACCTTACCTATATTACAGCATAAATTGGCGTCACATAATTGTTAGGTAACTACACAATAAACGACCAAATATGGTAATTACGTGTTTATCATGTATTCTCTCATTATATCCACAATTATCATCTGCAGGAGGCTATAATAAATCTCAAATTGGAGTCACACGATTGAAATGGTTAAATAAGACAATTACCAAACCAATAACATACTAAAATAAACTGGTAAATACACTAATGTCCGCGGCCTGTACTGCAACACTTGGGTAATTAAACACTGGTCGGCCACAGGCATCCTAGACACGCACACAAAATGCTAAATTAGGTACGCATGAATTCCTGAAGTCCGATTTCGGCGAGGTTTTCAAAGTAAGTATACGTGCTTTTGTTGTAGTGTGGTTATGCATTTTGTTGTAGTGTGGTTATGCATTTCAATTATGCAAAGAGGTGAGGACGTGAGTACAATTTTATGCTTCTTACAAATATTGGATCTTTTTAAATACAACTTTGTGAGTATTTAGTCACCAGTACTATATACGTATCATCACCCAGTACACAATCCCATAATAGTTTAGAACTGTTAGTGCAGATTTATTACCGCCATATTTTCGCCGTGAACGCAATTTCCGGTAATCCTACACGTGAAACACAATGTACAGTATTTGTTTTTATGTTTGTTTTCTATATTCCAACTACTCCCTCTCGGGCATAGGCTGAGAGCCTGAACACTCCACCGCTGAACACGGTGAGGCCCGTGAGATCTTGTTCCAGTCTAGGGAGTGAGACATGCGAAACAACCACTCACGGCTCGAAGCAACCCCATCTCTGAAGCTGCTTCACCTCTGTGCTTCAGCATCTCATCCCCCAGACTCGGACCCTCACTCTCAGAACGCCACCTATTGAGCAATTAACTCACTAGGCATTACCCTCCTATAGCATATTTTGAATATGGGAATACTCATACAATGCTATTTAACCAGGGAACAATGAGGGTATTTTTTTGGCATTTTGGTGTGCTGTGGTAATGCACTGATACTAGGTACAGCACAAATTCCACCCCAGCAAAATCTTCCCATTGACATATTGGGATTCGAACCCGGGTCCATTGGATTACCAGTCCAGTGGCAAGACCACTCCGCCACTAGTCCATCACCTACCAATATATATTTGTTTATGAAGGAGACACAAGGCAAACCTGCCTGTAACCAGTGTTCCCCCCCCCCCAAGGTTGAAAGATTGATAGAGAGCCAAAGTCTAGTTACGTTAGAGATAATTTAGGTGGGTTGGGAAGAGATGTGGTGTGCTTGTCATGTGTAGAAAAATTAATAGGAGGAGGAGGTGTTTGTAAGAGTTAGCTGGATTACCCTCTGCGTAGGTGAGGCACACATAGAAACAGTGGGGGAAGCCAGGCAAATTAAACACGAGTTCCAGCAACTTCTTATAATATGCCTATGTGACCTCCCCTGGTACAGTGCACAACGCTTCGTGTTAAGAGGCGCCTGCAAGTCAGTGATAAATCTGCCACTTCATGTTTTCGTCTCCCAGGTTTGTTGACTAAATGGCCGGCACGTTCATAACAACTCGCGCGTGGGATGTATACTGGATAATCATATCTCGCTCTTGGTAATGCCCCCTACTGGCAACATAGATTATGATGTTTACAATAAGTCCTGCGTGGGTGAAGAGGGCTAATGTGCATCCTTCCGGATCCGTAATTAGGCCCCCTTGAGACATGCGAAAATCCGAGCCAAATTTTGCCTCCATTTTGCACATTTTTGCTTACTTTTGGATCTATCTGGTCGATCAATTGGCCTACGTAATGTTTGGGTAGTTTTCGGTATATCTAGGGGTCCGCCTGTGGCCATGTGTTTACGCTGAGGAACAGGTGACGCTCGAGTCCGGTTCGACCGAATTTATCGTATTATATGTTCTTATCACACCTCGTATTCCGTATTTATGTACTATTAAAGGTGTTGACACATTTTGTTTACCCATATTCACTCGTTAAACGTTTTAACCCCTCATTTTCCCTGAGCTTCAAAGCCCTACCCACTTGTGATGTTTTATTTATCTATTTCATTATTCTTTATATATTATTTTTGTTTTCTGGGTAATGGGGCCGTATATTACTGTTTTATAAGGTTTTACGGGATGGATGTAGATTCCGGGCGTACGGTCGTCATGTTTACATAGGGCGATCGCTGCGGTTAACTTTGCGTCTATTTTGACGGCGATTTTTTCGGTTATTTTCCCTGCTTATTCCCCCTGCTGGCAATATATATGATGATGACAATATGTCATGGGGGGTGAGGGGGGGGCAAAGTCCCCCCTCAACATATTATTGTATCCAATGGCATTCAAAATAGACGGGAACATGATTGCAAAGGTCCGACGCCTCCCCCGCCGCCGTGACCGTCATGTTTACTTGTCGATCGCCGCCGTTAAGTTCGCGTCTATTTTGACGTCGATTGTTTCGGTAATTTGCTCCCTGCTGGCAATATATATGATGATGACAATATGTCATGGGGGGGTGAGGGGGGGGGGGGCAAAGCCCTCCCTAAACATATTATTGTATCCAAAGGCAATCAAAATAGACCGGAACATGATGGGAAAGGTCCGACGCCACTACGCGTAGTGTAAACAAGGCTGGCGGTACGCCCGCACTTAACATTCTTGCCGGTTTTATCATAATATTCTTCTAGAAAATATACAGAAACACCATTATGTTTAGGTAAAACTAGAACAAAAAATCTCTAAAACTAGCTAAAGTATTCTAGATAATTTCCTACGATCCAATTCGATAGTCAACTTGTGAGCATTATTATCATTAACCCTGATGCTGTGGGGACCGTACAGGTGCATCGTGGCAATTTCCTGCAATTTGAAGCCTATTAAAGCCTGTGGAGACGAATGCGAGTGATCAGGAGTGCAGAAGGCTCTCGCCTGCACTCTGGCACATTTGCCGTGGCACTGATGGTCTGTGGTAGGGTCTTGCGAGATATATTCAGTGTTTTGCTAAAGGTAAATGTAGCGCAATATTGCTAATTATTAGCAAATATTACTGATGTCTGTAGTAATGCTGTGGGTGAACCCCGCTAGGTAGAGAGCTCGTTCTGGTGTCATTTGAAAGCACTTTTCTTATAGTTTTTTTGCTGCAAATATTTCATTTCATTTAGGGATTTGCTTAAGCAATCAGGAGTGCCTGAATGAGCCCTATCATAGCGGGAAGATGCCCACACTCTTCCTTCTCTACCGACAGAAATAACAACAGAATAGGCCAAGTGGAATGTTAGCAGACATACTATTGGTTAACCTTAGTCCGGGTAACCAATCAATAGACACACTAGGAATGCATGTGAGGAATTGCCAGATGGCTCCACAAATTTGCATAATATAATATATATTAGACCTTAGGCCTATACACATATATATAAGGTTTATTCTAACAAAATTCATAGATAACAAGTCATTCGAATAATCTGATGAGTTACACAGTTAATCTTCTTTTAAAGAGAGGAACATCAAACAAACGAGAAAAAAGCTAATTCAGCTGCATGAACTATGTGGAGATGCCAACTACTAAATACCTAACTGGCCAGCAACAGTGAGGCTAGGCAGCAACACCATCAGTTTTGCAGTAATGGTCAATACCATCAATTACGGCGTCACTGGCTCAACAATGGCGGACACTATCATTATCGTAATATTTGCAAACATCAATTTAAAACCACACTGCCAATGATCCGAAAGTAATTTACGTAATTCACAAACACACACTCTCTCTCTCTCTCTCTCTCTTTCTCATATGGAGGTGTCAATCGCGTAATCTTTAGACGTGTATTTTTGGGGAGTTGCGTATATTTTAGTTACAAATATAGTTTAGAGGGGTCAGTTAGTGCATTATGCATACCTTTTAAGTTGACGGAATTATGATTAACGCAGTTCCAATATATTTTCAATCAATTATAAACGAAATAATGAGTACAATCCCTGAGGTACAGTTGGCCACATAAGTTCTGTTCCTCTCTGTGACCATACACATACAAATATAATGCGCATGATTGAATACGACTGTAGTTTCTTATGCAGTGGTTATCTCAACTGATTAGTCAAATGATAATTAATAGAAACCATACTCATAATTCATGCATACTAATTTTATATTAATACGCAAGATTACAACGAGGAACAGAACTTATGTGGCCAACTGTACATTCAAAGACATAATTTGTGGTCTTAATTTTTTCGAAGCTATCCCGAAATAAATCGAAACTTCTCTTTACTTCTTTACCTGATTTTAACAGTTTCGTGTTGCTGTTCGAGGGTTCATATTGTGCCCGGATTAATGTCTTACTCCCTGTAGTTTAGAACCACACTTAAGTGCTTCCCTAACCCTGTGTCGAAAGACGATAATACAAATAAGTGTTCATTTGTGACAGAGGGGTAAATAACATTCGGTTTTAGAAAGATCACCATTTGTGTCTGCTTATTTGAAGGCTTACGCCACCACTTAAATATGGTTTTAAAATACGGTGGTAACTGCCATAGTTATTAACCTAACTAAAGTGGTTCCCTAAACCTTCTTAAACAAAACAAAACAGAAACAAATCATGATTGATCTAAAATTGAATGGAATGAGCTCTTTGTTCACCGTCTACACGCGCACCTCTGTAAAGGTAATGGCAATAATCTACAGGTAGCGAAAGGTATGCCAAACATTTACAAGCGGAAAGGATAATTCACTGATTTTAAAGGGGAAGAGATAATATCGAAGGGATAAGATATATTCATGTGAACAAATTTGGCTTCACAGACACACAGACGAACAAACTGGCAGAGAGGATGATAAGCAGAAATAATAACAGATAGCCAGATTGATTAACACACAGACATCCTGATAAATTGATATATTAATAGAAACACAGACATATTGACGGAAACACAGACTTGTTAACATAAAGGCATATTAACAGACAGACAAACATATTGCCATACAGAGAGACCGACAGACAAATAGATAGACGGACGGATAGACAGACAAAAGGTGGATGGTAGGCTGACAACTGAGGTGCATGTTTACGTTGCTCTTGTGTGTGAACATAAATATGAGAGAGAGAGAGAGAGAGCGAGTACAAAGGAGTACAGAGAAAATCAAGCAACAATAGGTCTTGCAACCCCTCTAGGCTGCTTGTCCTCCAAAACACTGAGGATCAAGTAGCCAAACAGTGGTTTAGAGAGGGTAAGGCAAAATTGGAAAGGGAACTACTAACCTGGAACTAATGTCTGTGGCAGGCTTAGGAGATGTTAGTAGTGGACACTTGGGTTAGTAACATAACACAGTCATAAGTTATTTTGTTTGTATCTGGGAAAAGAGAGTAACATCTTAGTAATATACTGTATATACGTAATAATCCTTTGATGAATCTGAGGGGGAAAAATATAGTTATTAATTTACAAACGCAGTCAGTCTCGGGTTTGAGTAAAGATATTTGTTTAGGCGAAGTTTAATAGAATCAACGGTGCTGCATTCTATAACGTCTCGGGGAAGCCCATTCCACAAGTTGACAACTCGACTGAAGAAGACATTGTTAGATTCGTGTGAGTTAAAAGATTTACCAATAATTTTGCAACCGTTTCCCCGCATGTAATTAGATTGGTCGATAGTGAAGTACTTACTACAGTTCATATTGTCGATGCCTTTGATGATTTTGAAAACTTAAATTAAGTCGCCTCTTAATCTGCGCTGGGTTAAAGGAAATATAATTATATAATTCTCTAAGACGCTCTTCGTATGGTTTGTTCTTTAGGCAAGGTATCATTTTGGTAACTCTAAGTTGAACTCGTTCTAGCTTGTCAATATTTTGTTGGTAGTAAGGGCACCAGGATTGAACACAAAAAGAGAGAGCGAGAGAGAGAGAGAGAAAGAGAATCATCTTAGCAATGACAATGACAGAAGGATATTTTGCTATAACTTTACTTGTGCCTATTGCATACCCCCCCCCCTCTCTCTCTCTCTCTCTCTCTCTCTCTCTCTCTCTCTCTCTCATAGAAAGTTGGCTAACAGGTGAACATCAACGAGTGGTAATCAATGGCGTTTCATCTGAGTGGACTCCAGTCACTTCTGGAGTTCCGCAGGGATCTGTCATTGGCCCACTTCTGCTTATCATATATGTCAATGGCATCGGTATTGGTCTGTTGAGTGTGATCTCCAAGTTTGCAGATGACATAACACTTGGAATGAATGTAAAGAACCGCAAAAGGGTTGAACAGCTCAGGATGAACCTCAACAGACTGGGTGAATGGTCAGAGAAATGGCAGATGCCTCTAAACTTGGAAAAGTGCAAGGTGATACACATCGACCAAGCAAACCCCAAGTCAGGCTAGTCGCTATTGGGAATGTCTATGGAAGTGATTGCCTTGGAAAAGGATTTGGGTGTTCTGATTAGCAGTGACCCAAAGTTTCCCAAGCAGTGCATTGAAGTAGAGAAGACAGCTCAGAAATGATTGGGCTGTATTAGGAAGCAATTTAAGTATAGAAATAAGGAAATAGTCCTTTACAACCCTTTACAACGCTCTGATACGGCCTCTCCTGGAGTATACTTTTCAATTCTGGTCTCCAGCATTCAGGAAAGATATAGAGCGACTGGAAAGAGTACTATTAAGCTAGGGCTACAAAGCTTATTCCATCAATTAGAAGACTGAGCTATAAGGACTGGTTGAGAGCTCTTGATCTCTTTCCGTTGGAAACAAGCAGATTACGAGGTCAGCTCATTGAAGTTTTAAAAATACTTAATGGGCTTGACAATGTAGATTATAACAACATTTTTAACCACACTATGAATATAACACGCAACCATGGCTTGAAATTAGAATTGAGTAAGTTCAGCACTAGTATTTGTGGACACTTTTTCACATATCAAATCTGTTCTACCTGGAACAAACTTCCCTCAGTAGTTGTAAACAGTTCTGCAGTAAAGCAGTTCAAGAAGAGAGTAGATAGTATTTTGCACACTCTGTAATAAGTGTAGTGCACTAAACAGTCTCTCTCCTTCCACTTCGAATATCTCCCCGGAATGGACCGCAAGGTCTCTGAGATACTATCTATTCCAATTATTCCTTGTAACTCCTTGTAAATCTCTCTCTCTCTCTCTCTCCTTTGACTTACTAAGTTACAATCAGCATAAAATATACTGTAGCCTACCATTTCCACCCCTCTAGATATCGATAAGTACGTTAGAGAGAGAGAGAGAGAGAGAGAGAGAGAGAGAGAGAGAGAGAGAGAGAGAGAGAGAGAGGGGGGGGGGGGGGAGGGGAGGAAAGGGAGAAGGAGAGAGATCGGGGGGGGGGGGGGTAAGGATAATATAAAGAGAGAGGAGACTCCATGGAAGCGATACAGGTAAAGAATAACATTTCATGAACGTGTATTAGGCAAAATATATATACAGAAATCGAAGACATAAGGCAACACAATATATTCAACTACTGACAGTATCCACTAGGTCATTATATTCCAGTGTATGATGTTTTATCACATGGAACACAACTTTTATGTCATAATATACTACCATAATTTTCAAAGCGACCAATCACATTCCTAAAGTTCTTGATGTATCAACTATATCGTAAAAGCTCAGTATTCAACATTGTTTAGAATCACTACCAACAATTTGACATCAGATGCAGATATTTACGTTACTATGCATTGCCACAAATACTTTTTATTATAATTGCTGACATTTATATATATTAGTGAAACCTCCATCACCATTCCCACTACCGTACTTTCAAGGCTTCCAGACGTACAGTAGGTTCACCATAAATAGAATACACTGGTATTTATTACAATAACAAGAAATGTAATATCAACAATAATTATGATTATTACATGTACCGTATACCGTATACCGTACATCATTAGTGGTTTAAACCCGGAACGTCAACAGCCACTACCATCACCATCAACAATAGAAACAATATCATTATCACTACCGCCACGAGCCCAACTACCAACGCTAACACCAATTACAAAAAAAAATAAAAAAAAATAAAATAAAATAATAATAATAATAATAATAATATATATATATATATATATAGATATATATATATATATATATATGTATATATGTATATATATATATATGTATATATATAGATATAGTATACATACTGTATATATATGTATATACATATATCTATCTATCTATCTATTGCCTGACGCCGTGATCCCCGAAGGGGTGGCCACGAACGAACCGCCCCCATGCACCTCTGTCCCCAGTCAGTCGACGCCCCTCCCCCCAACCAGCACCGCCTTCGTTCATGTAGTTCCTCACTCCATCCTTCCACCTCATATTCGGTCTACCTCTCCCCCTCTGTCCCTCCACCTCGCTCTCGTACACCCTCTTAGTCATTCTCTCGCTTTCCATACGTTCCATATGGCCGAACCATCTCAAGTTGTTCCTTTTCACACTTTCCAGCACATCTACCTCCACACCACACCTCCTTCTTACTTCCTCATTAGTCTGTCTATCCCTCCATGTAACTCCGCACGCACTCCTTAAGTAATTCATTTCCACTGCTCTCACTCTTGGTCTGAGTCTCTCAACCAACGTCCATGCTTCGCTTCCGTAAGTCAGTGTCGGGATTACCACACTGTCATGCAAGGACTTCTTCACTTCCATACTGACCACCCTATTTCTTGTTACTGCTTTTAGCGTTCCTACAACCCTCTTCCCCTGTTGTACCCTCTCCCGCACCTCTTCATCCATAGTCCCATCTTTACTCAACACACTGCCCAGATACTTAAAAGAGTTGACGATCTCCATAGCCTGACCGTTCAGCTTCACCTCACACTCTGTGACTTCACCCCTTTCGAAGACCATAACCTTGCTCTTCCCCGTATTTACCTTCAAATTCCGTTTTTCGCACACTGTTCCAAACTCATTTACCAGACCCTGCAACTCCCATTCATTATCACTCATCAGAACTGTATCATCCGCAAACAGCAGTATAGGTAGCTTCCACTCAATTCCCTCCCTTTTCAGCGATACACCAACATCCACTGCTCTTGATAGTATTTCTTTCATAACTCCATCCATATATACAGTAAACAACCACGGGGACATCACACACCCCTGTTTCAAACCAACATTCAGGTCAAAGAACTCGCTCTGCTCACTCTCCACACGTACTGCCGCCTTTGCGCCCTCATACATGCTCTTCACTGCTTTCAGCAACTTGCCCTCTACTCCGTATATTCTAAGTACTTTCCACAAACCTTCTCTATCCACTCTGTCATAGGCCTTCTCCAAGTCCATAAAGGCAACATACACCTTTTGTTTCTTCTCCAGATACTTCTCCACAAGACAATTCAGGGTAAAAATCTGATCTACACATCCTCTTCCCTTCCTAAAACCTCCCTGCTCGTCGCCTATCCATTTCTCCGTTCTCACTCTCACTCTCTCAATCACTACCCTACTGTATACCTTCCCTACTACGCTTAGAAGACATATTCCTCGGTGGTTACCACACACTCCTCTTTCCCCTTTGCCCTTATATAGGGGGACTATTATGCCAGTCTTCCAGTCATCGGGTGCACTCCCCTTCTCCCATGCTAGTTTGCACATTTTCCATACCCATTCTATCACTATCTCACCACCATACCTCAACATTTCCCCACACACTCCATCTGTTCCTGGCGCCTTCCCCAACTTCACTCTTTTCATGGCTTCCCACACTTCTGACCTCCTGATCCCCACCTCCTCCTCCACTACTTCTCTTCTTCTCCCTCCCATACCATATCCAGCTATGTTTGCTGGCTCTTCATTCCTTTCATTTAGCAACTCACTGAAGTACTCCCTCCATCTTTCGACTCTCTCTTGCTTCTCGGCTAGCATTCTCCCATTCTTATCTTTCAGACCCTTACTGTTTCCCTTGCTACCTTCCCTAACTTTCTTGACTTCTTTCCAGAACAGTTTCTTACTCTCCCTCCATTTTACACTCAGATTCCTTCCAAATTCCTCATCTACTCTTCTCTTACTTTCCTTCACTACTCTCTTCACCACCCTCTTACTCTCCACGTACCTCGCTCGTTTCTGTCTCTCGGAATCTTCATTCCCTCTACTACCCAACCACTCTCTATATGCTTTCTTCTTTTCTTCCACAGCTATTCTTACCTCTTCTGTCCACCATGCTGTACCTTTCACTCCCCTCCCTCTTCTCCTCACTCCACACACCTCCTCACATGCTGCACAGATCTCATCCTTAAACACCTTGCTCATCTCCTCCACTTCCTCCATAACTTCCAGGTCGAACCCACCTAGTCGTCTTTCCACTGCTCTCCTGTACTCCTCCCTGACTTCCTCCTCCTGCAACCTCTCCACCCTCCTCACCATTCCACCCTCCTCTCGCCTCCCTCCCGCTCTCCTCACCCACTTCTTTTGTATCCTAACCTTAGCTACCACTACATAATGATCAGACAGACCCCCTCCAATACCCCTATACACCCTAGCATCCATCACAGATTTCTTCATTCGTTCATCCACACATACATAATCAATCAATGACTTTCGTTCCACCACTGTCTTATCCTTCATCGTCAACATCTGTTTTTCCACGTGTACCTGTGGATCATTCTGTGTCGGAAGAAGGTGTTGGCTATCCACAGCCTCCTCCCCACACATACGTCCACAAGTGCACTACCATTCCCATTCACCTCTGATGGTACCCCCCACCCTCCCACCACTCCCTCAACTTTCCTATCACCCACCTTACCATTCATATCCCCAAACAGAAATATTCTTTCGTTCTTGTCAAACTTCTCCAGGCACGCCTCCACATTCATCCAGAACTCCTCTTTCTTTCTTTCAAGTATATCCTCTGTCGGGGCATACACGCATACAATCACCCACGTTTGTATTCCTACTTTCATTCTCACCCACACAATCCTTGAACCCACAGACCCATACTCTCTTACACATTCCTTCCATTTGCTACTTACAAACAAACATGCACCTTCTCTCGCTGTTCCTTCACTCACTCCAGCACACACACCCATTCCACACTCCCACTCTCTCACATCTGAACCTTTCCATTTGGTCTCTGTCATTCCACATACATCCAGCCTGGCATTCACTAACACTTCCAGAACCTCTCTCTCTTTTGTGCCATCATTCATGCCACTAACATTCCACGTAGCCATTCTCAGAATGTCCGAAGGCATGTCCTTAGTCGGTCGTGGTTCGTCAACGTTGGTTCCGTCCGCATCCGAGGCTGTTCGTTCCTTTTTTCTTTGCTTAGATATTTTTTCCGGGTGGGGGTCGCAAGCCCACCGACCCAACCTCTTTAGTCGCCTCTTACGACACGCAGAAGGCACGTGGGGCATATTCTATTCCCTAACCCCCAGGGGGGCATACATATACATATACATATAATATATATATATATATATATATATATATATATATATATATATATATATATATATGTACAGTAAATACATATACTGTATATATATATATATATATACAGTACCGGTATATATATATATATAATATTATTTATATATATCAAATAAATATATAAATACATAACAAATAAACACCATTGCTTAGTTATAACACAAACGCTTAGTATTGATACGAAACACAATTATATTTACCTCAACGATGTGTTTTATACAAGTTATTCTTTCTACATGCTTATCATAAGTGTGTCAGTGTGTCCAGAGTGCGTCAAGCTATGATCAGAGCAGTAGTAAAATTAATATGACCATAAGTATTAGTAAAATTGATGTGCCCTAAGTAGTAGTAACATTTATATGACCTAATAAATAGTGATACAATTATTATGACCTAAGTTGTAGTACAATGAATATAACCCTAGTTATAGTAAACTGAATATGACCTAAGTAGTAATAGAATAATTATGACCTAGGTTGTAGTAAAATTATTACGACCCAAGTAACAATACAATTATTTTAATCTAAATTGTAGTAACAAATTAGTACCTAAGTAGTAGGAAAATTAATATGACCTAAGTAGAAGTAAAATTAATATGACCAAAGGCACATTAATTGTTGTTCCACTGGTAATGACAATACCACATCAAACCTTAGTCACAAACATAATATTGCTATAGTGAGTGTCACCATTAACGTCACCATCACCGCTAGCATCACCAACTACGACCATAGCCAATGATATGACCATCATCGACATCATTATCACCATCACTCATCATCAATATCATCTGCATTATTACCACCACTATCACTACCATCATCACCGACACCGCAACCTACAAACTCAACAACAACCCAACTAATGCCATCATCACCACTCCACAACAACAACAACATTAACCACAGTAACTTTATATCATCACCACCACCACCTTTATTACCTCAACCATCTAATAACACCAACACTAATGAAAAAAACAACAACCACAAACAGAATCACCACCATAAAGTAGAACACCAACAATTACAATAACAACCACACCATAACAGACCCAAGTGCGCCCACCGCGAAGAGTGCAACGGGCTGTATAAGATAATTCAACCCTAATAACACTCAGCATCACTTTAACAAGCATACTACCACCACTACTGTCATCACTATCAGTCATCACTATCACCACCACCACCATTATCTCCATGAACTATCACCTCCACCATTACCACCACCACCACTACCATTATCCCCACCTCTACCACCAACGCTACCATTATCCCCATGTCTACCACTACCATTACCACAGCTACTAACATCCACATCACTACCACAACGAAGACTGAAGTGCACCCACCGTGAAAAGAGTGCACCTAGCCGAATAAGGATATACAGAACTAACATCACTCAGCATAACTTCAAACAAACACACCACCAACACCATTAGTACCAACACTACCACCACAACTATACATTATCCCCATCTCCACCATTGTCACTACCACCAGCACCATCACAGCTACTAACATCCATAATGATATCTACCATAATAAAAACTTACGAGGACTCACCGTGATAAGAGTGCAACTAACCGAGTAAATGTATACAACACTAACAACAACTAACATCACGTCAAACAAACACATCACGACATCCATTATAATCATCAACCCTACCACTAACACCACTATTATCATCCCCATTCCGATAACTGCCAATATCACTGCAATTACCTCCACCACCACTAACACAACCATTGATACAGCTATAATCACCCACATCATTGTTACTACCACCAACTCCATTTATAACCATTTTTACCACCACTGCCGCCACTGCTATTATCATCATCATCATTATCATCACCCCACTATATCCCCATTAACACCCCCACCAGTCAGTAACGTCATTGCATATATAGCATCCACTACTGTAATCAGAACCACTAAAACCATTTCCATACACTCACCACTGCTATCACCATTATCAACATCATTATCACCATCACTATCAGAACCAACACCACTTCCTCAGCTATCACCCAACCATTATCGATATCTCTCACCATTCTAAGGCCCGTGTCCCTAGAAGAACCCCATCATTGTCGGTGTTCATTTCTATAGTGTTATCGTATTCCTAGCCAGTCAGTATGCTACCGGTAAGTTATATGTTGTGATTGCAATGAGAAGTACTGTAACAATATTACAGTACTCTTAATAGAATTACAAAAAACTATATTGATTGGCTAGGAATACGGCAAACTATAATATTTACCACCGATAATGATAGGGTTTGTCTTGGAATACAGGCCTAATCATCACCACCTTCACCAATACTGTACTTTAAGGGGAGATGGGTCATTTTTCTGGTCCCCCTTCTTCCTCGAATCTAGCCCCATTAGTTTCCAAATTATAAGACACTTGGTCCATTAGTTTGTCAATTTTAAGACCTTTTGCCCCATTTCTTTGTCAATATTAATATTGTTCGTGTCATTTAGGTGTTGATTTTTTCTTGACGAGAGATAGCGAGCCTGCAATTTAAGAGGAAACCGGCTTTCGGTCGGGACATTTTTCTATCGAAAAATGTACAAATTTATCTTGAAGGAGGGTTTTGGGCGAGTGTTTCTAGATGAAGGTCTAGATAAATGATAAATATATACGTAAAACAAAGTAATATATAATAATAATTATAATAATACGCCCATCCCTCTTAACACAAGCACCTACCTTGACCATCAGCCCACCTGAACCATCATCAACACCCATTACCTCAATACTCCCCCAACTATCAACTCCCACCCCAACAACCTATCACCACCCTTATTAACATCTCACTTCCAGTCAGCCGCCCTCCATTACACCCACAGTTCACTGGTGATGGGCTGGTCTATCAGAGTGAGAACTGAGCGATCTCTGCCATACCCATAGCTTACTCTGACTGTTCCTTTTACTTATATATTTTCTAGATATCGAGTGACGGCGTCTCTTCCGTGGATTGACCTCCCAATCTACCAAGATTGAAGGCCAAAGCGTCACATTTTTCCCTTGCCCCTCAACGTTCTCTTCATAATTGCTGAGGGGCACAGGGCCCTGGGTGGGGCTTTGGTTTCCCGGGCGTTTCCGCACCCTCCTCAGCTCCCCGCCATGGAGTGGCTTCGGTCACCCAGGCTTTATTGTGGTCGGCAGGGAGGGTTCTGTGGGGGCGCTCGGATATGGCCGTGCTCGGAGCCTTGGGGCTGTTCGGCCAGGCAGCTTGGGGAACAACAACAACAACAACAACACCCACAGTTCAATACCCATACTCTCACCCACCCTCATTACCTCACGACTCCCACAGCTATTAACTCCCACACCAGTACCCTATAAACACATCACTCCCACAGTCAACCACCCTCCAATACCCCCATAGTTTTACACCCCACTCTCTCCCCATCTCAACCTCCCCACCCCCACCCCTCACTTTATCATATTAACCAACAATCTCACAAACACATTTCCTCCAATACCCACCACAGCTCAACACCCTACTCGGCCATCCTTTATAAACTCCCACACTACCCCCTGCATCACAGCTTAACATCCCACTCCTTCCTCCTTTCAACTCCCCACAACTCTCACTCCCCCCCCCCCACCCCAGAGACAGAGAAAGGGCGAAAGTGAGATTTTGACTTAATAACCAATATTTACCGCACCACAGAATGGGTGCGGGCAGACAATTATTATACAATTATATACAGTAGTTGTTTGTGATATAATAGTTAAGTTACAATTGGGCACACAATGTCAGTCTTGACCATGTGCAATATTATAAGATTAATATTGGGATACAATACTTCAGTTACAATTGAGAACATATAAATGTCGTAGCCATGTGCAACATGGGCCTATTTTACTAAACACAATATCAATGCACACATTACAGCTTCTTAAGATTCCAAGAAATATACATCGTTCACAGGAAAACATTAACATATGCATATTGTGTGTTAGAGAGAGAGAGAGAGAGAGAGAGAGAGAGAGAGAGAGAGAGAGAGAGAGAGAGAGAGAGATTTACATATAATTAAATTTACATAGATACACTGGCCACACAGTTCTTACGGTCCCTGCGAGGTGGCGAGGACTTAATCCTAGTAGAGATAGCAACCCTAAGAGTACGATAAAGTGGAAGGAAAGGAAAGCAAAGATGAAGGTTCTCTCCCTTAAATGGATTATTGCAATTTACGTTACAATATCCTTATATAATCTTAAAACAATCTATCAGCTGCCCTCCTATGCTCCGCTTTTTATACAAAAACAGATCAGGTTCAAGTTCTCCTAATCTCTCATTGTATGGTATATTTCTAAGGGATGGTATACATTTTGTTGCTCTACGCCGAACGTATTCGAGTTTCTCTGTCTCTTATTAAGTAGGGAGACTAAACCTGCATGGCATAATCCGGATGCGGCCCCATAATACGTTTGTATAATGGTATAAATATGTCTTTACTGTGACAATGAAAATTTCTTGTAATGGAATCCTAGTGCTGTTTGCATTGTTAGCTGCAGTGGTGCATTGGTTTGTAGATTTTTATATTTTCCTTTATAAGCACTCCTAGGTCTTTTATCTGTGACACGTTCTTTACTTTATATTCAGTCATGTGGTATTTGTATTTATTGTTTTGGGAGCCTATTTGTAGCGTCTGACAATTACAGTAATTGGCATCTGCCAGTCTTCTGACCCCTCCGTGATATTGTATATATATCTGATTGCAGGCAAATCCTATCGTTTTCCGAGATTATTGCATTTCCTATCTTACTGTCATCGGATTCAACTCCATTAATAATAATTATTATCTGCTGTATTTCATTTAACCAGTTACTTATTCGATTGTGTGTTTTGCCCTGTATTCCTAGGCTCTAGACCTTCTGAAGTAATTTATTATGAGAGTCCTTGTCAAAGGCCTTTTCAAAGTCTCAGTACACTATATAAAGACTATTGGAGAGAGAGAGAGAGGTAGCCGTGTGGAGTGTACCCTTTGTGAGTAAATATTAGCCCGTGCTGCAATTGTGTTATGTAATTGTGGGAGCTCAGTTACAGGGGAGGGATTGTGTGATAGTGTGTAGAGAACTCTAGCACTCTTTTACACCAATTTTTTTTTTTTTTTTTTTTTTTGTAGTAGTTAAGAATTGAGGAACGGAACCTTTTTACCCTGTCATAGTCACCAATATTTGTATTTTACTCTGTGTCAGCGACTCTGAAAAAATTATGGTCCACTTACTGTATATGGCAATAGTTCCAGCTGATTGGCTTGTTTAGAAAGAATAATTACTACAAGAAGAGACATTGGAGACGGTTGCAAGAGCCAATCAGATGGAACTATTGCCATATAAGGGGGCCGTTATTTTGCCAGAGTCGCTGAAACAGAGTATATGTGTGGCGTAGTATTGTTTTACCCTGTCTGTCTGTTTGTTTATTTTTGTTTGTCTGTGTGTGTGTGTGTGTATAGTAGGAATGATAATGGTGATTGTCGTAAACAGCCCCCAATATGTTGTGGCAGTCTCCGAAAGCACGACGGGGGCGAAGTCTACCATCTCTGATTTGTCTTGTTTGCTTCTGTTCCTCTGTTTTGATAGCCAAATATTACCTACTACCTGTCTTTGTCTTCCCATACTCCTCATCTCACCCCCCCCCCCCCTCTCTCTCTCTTAGCAACGGCACCATTTTATTTTCTCCCTTTGGCTTCATAGTCTTGCTTTATTGCTCTCTCACTCATTCCTTCTCTCTTTCACACACACACATACACACACTCTCTCTCTCTTTAACTCACTCTGTCTTTCTGTAACAGCTAGGATATTCATGTTGATTTACTACTATAGGCTATTCAGTATAATTAGGCAAAAAATCTTGACCACTAACCTCTGTAACATAAAAATTACTACAATAATCGAGTTAATATTTCTACCATTTGGGAAGGTGGTGATGGGCTGTTCTATCAGAGTGAGAACTGAGCGATCTCTGCCATACCCATAGCTTACTCTGACTGTTCCTTTAACTTATATATTTTCTAGATCTCAAGTGACGGCGTCTTTTCCGTGGATTGACCTCCCAATCTACCAAGATTGGAAGCCAAAGCGTCACATTTTTCCCCTCAAAACCTCTCTTCATAATTGCTGAGGGGCACAGGGCCCTGGGTGGTGCTTTGGTTTCCCGGGCGTTTCTGCATCCTCCTCAGCTCCCCGCCATGGAGTGGCTTCGGTCACCCAGGCTTTATTGTGGTCGGCAGGGAGGGTTCTGTGGGGGCGCTCGGTTATGGCCTTGGAATTTCTCGGGTCCTTGGGGCTGTTCAGCCAGGCAGCTGGAGGAACAACAACAACAACAATCATTTGGGAAGAGTCAGGCTTGGAATAGGTGTGGATATTTACAGCCCATATGCTCTAGCCCTTTTTTATTTACAGAGGTTTGGGTTTACGATTTCTGGCCTACTTGTAATGAATGGACTATAGTATTATATATATATATATATATAAATTACATCTTAGATTCAGTATATTACATTGTAAATCATTTATTACATCTCTCATATAATTTTAAGGTGATTTACTTACAGTGTCTCTATATTTATGTGGGGGACTGTACAATCTTGAGGTTATTCAATGTGACTTCCTGGTGAGGTCGTCATGAATCTAACTTTGATATACCTTAGCTCAACACTCTTGAGCTCTCTCATGCCCTGATCGTATGACCGGAAGGAGTGGTGGAAATTTCCATCAGCTCTAGAGGTGTGCATGGAGGTGTGTAGTGAGGGTAGGTGGGAAGGTTTTGACTCGAACCTTGGGCAAGACAACACACCCTTAGAGATTCCTCACAACTTAGAGAATTTGTCCTTGTATATTTAATCTTACTTTGTTTGAATAAATAACAACGGGGTTTTGGATACAGAGACCTTTAATTTTCCTTTACCTATAAGTATCAATATTATATTTATAAGGTATAAGAGGAATGGTGGCGGCGATTTACCTATCTAATTTATCTATCAATAAATCTACGAGAGTGTAGGACGGAGGGCTGAGATTTCAACCTACAACATCAACCTACTACAAACTACAATAACCTAGATATAACCCAGAAGGATAGACACCATCAGTCTTCCTACTTGGAGTTAATGGTTAACCCTTACCATAACTATATAGGATCGTACCTCAAAACGTCTTCATAACAAGATATTACATAACCTAACATGGTTAACCCCTTGAATACATTGACTACCAAAAGTCTTTTGTAACATATATATATATATATAGTGGATTGTATTTTTGCAGGTAGTATTGTACACGATCAGTCTCTATCTCTCTCTCAGCAACATCACAACACCAATTAATTTTCTCCCACTGGCTTCATATTCTTTCTTTATTGCTCTCTATCTCTCTCTCTCTCAACAACAATACACCAATTCATTTTCTCCCACTGGCTTCATATTCTTTCTTTATTGCTCTCTCTCTCTCTCTCTCTCTCTCTCTCTCTCTCTCTCTCTCTCTCTCTCTGTCCTTTCATCCAAGCACAGAACCCAAAATTCCATCCGTTTATTTATCTTCCTCCCTTTTTGTGGCTGCTTTATTGTGCGTTTCCCTGTTCTCACATTTAATATCGTTCTTGTATATCTTCCTGTTGTCTGGGGAATGTTTCAGCTATTTTTGAGCGTATTGTTATTGGGGCGCTTGATATCGTTCTTTCTTCTTCTCGCTTGTTCTTTTCTTTGTTATATCTGATTATGTTGTCTGCATTAAAACTATTATTCTTTGATGCCCTCTACGTGTGTTATGTTTATGTGTAGCAGACAGAATGTAATGAAAATACCCCATTGAAGAAAAACATTATATTTTATGGCCAACAATTCAAAGGACTCGGAAAGCTTACGTTAATAAAACGTTGTTTACGAAAAAAGAGGCTCTCTAAGCAATACCACACTTTCACCACGTTCAGTCATTATGATTATTCCAATATGTATCTATCTATCTATATAAATATATATATATATATATATATATATATATATATATATATATATATATATATATATATAGTTATGAGTACTTCAGCAGTAGATTTTGGGCACTTAAACCTCCATATCAAAAGGAAAAGAATTGACAGGGCGCCAGGCAACATCTTTATTTTTCAAATTTTCGGCTAACCTTAAGCCATCATCAGGAACAACATTCCCTAAAAATAAGTAATATACTATTAGAACAACGCAATTTGTAAAAAATAGGGTAATGATTATCGAATCTATAAAAGGTTAAACTTACTAAATATAAACAATCCTATATTAATGTCTCACTATATATAAAATTAAAATTCATACACTAACCATGTAAAACCAGTGAAGATACCGAAAAGCAAAATAAAGACCATCACAATTGAACCATAACACATATTTTAACCTTTGAATACAAACATTGTTTCCATAAACTCAAAACAAAGTCACAACACAGGCTAATACCATACAACGGATCAAGAAACGATCTCCCAATTTATCTAACACCATTGATTTATCAGTAAGGATAACTAGTAATTAACTTACATAACCCCTGACCAAAAATCCAAACACAAATAATACTCTTAGTCAAAAACATGAAAACACTAATAAACTAAGCCTAAATCAATCTTATATATCATAGCAATACAAGACTGAAATTCAACCCAATCTAGAGATTTAACACAAAAAACACATCACTCCCAATGACAAAAGCAAAAATATTTATGTTTAAACCCATCATTATACTTGACTTACCCAGAAAAGAGTTCTCATCAGCACCAGGAACAAGAGAGAACTGAGGAACCTGAACCGAGAAGCGGCTAAAATAAACTCCCATGAAACAATTTCCCAAACAAATGAACCACTAACCATGTTGAACAAACCCTTGAAATTTGACCAAACATATATCTATGAACCACTATTTGCAAGATTGATTTCAGGATTCAGTTTACTAATTAACAACTTCTCACCAATCAATGCATCAGACTGGCTACCCAACCTAGAGACTATCTCAAAATCACCCACACTAAAGAGATGATCCTCTTCACGCGAATGATTTCGAATAGCCGAAAACGCCATAGCCTGTAAAAACTTTCCCGATCGGTAGCTCCTACCCAGGTGTTCAAATATCCTAATTTTGAAGGAACGACTAGTGCATCCCAAATACCTAGCCTCACAGCTAGGACAAGTAAATTTGTATACAATATTTGAACACAGAAAGTCAGGCACGCGATCTTTGAAGCTAAAAAATGACCCAATTCTAAACTTATTGGTGAAAACAAATCTAAAGCTCACAGCAGGAAAACTATTTTTCAGAACATTTAGTGCAATTTTACGAAATTCATTGCTAATAGATCCATAGTAAGGCATTTTAACATAAATTATCTTCTTTTTTACATCAAAATTTGATTGAACACCCTGAGCTTGTTTTACATACAAAAATGTCTAAGTATACCATTGAATATATCTTCCTTATAGTTATTAAGCATAAAATATTTCCTTAATTTTTCAATTTCAACATGTAGCGAAACATAGCTGGAGCAAACAGCATAGGCTCTTTCTAATAGTGTCTTTATTGAATTAATCTTAAAAATCTTAGGGCAGTAGCTAAGCCAGTTTAAACCTAATCCTGTATGAGTGGGCTTTCTATAAACCTCAGTAGCTAATCCCTGATCTGTCTTTATCACTTTAACATCCAAAAATGATAGTGACCCATTCACTTCATTATCACATGTAAATGTGATAAAGATGTTGCCTGGCGCCCTGTCAATTCTTTTCCTTTTGATATGGAGGTTTAAGTGCCCAAAATCTACTGCTGAAGTACTCATAACTAGATATGGACGAACGACGCTCTCGGCCTACAGGAATGTGGAAAAACTACACCTGAATGTAGAAAAACTAAAACTAGATTTAACTTTTTTGCAATTTTGTAAGGAGCATGAAACCGTTCCTAAGTTTGTTCAGTTTAAGGTTTACAGTAAAGAGTTTCTTAGATGCAATACCTATAAAGAATGGCAGTTTGTCCTTTTGGATCGCGAGATTAAACAACAGAAAAAGAAATTGAAATTTTCCTTAGAAAAACTAGCCAACTATAAGTCATTATTTAAGTCTCAAGTCTCCTTTTTCGATTATTGGACATTCTTATATAAAATCATTGAACATTCGAAGGCAATCTCTGAAAAGGTAAAGATCCGTCATGATAATAAGCTCAAGTGTCTTGGTATTCAGCAAACTAAATACAATGAGGGCTGTATCTTCAATGAGTCGAGCAGACGACTTTCATCAAGAGAAAAGAAAGTTTTAATGCTGGGTCTGGATTTTTGTATTCCTTTTTATAAGAAGGATTGGTTGAGTCATTTTGTTTCAGTGGAAAAATTGTGTAATACAGTTCAAGAGTGTGTCAAAACGGGGTTGTTGAGAAATGGGATGGACAGTGATGGTGTAATTAACAAACTTAGGGAATTTGGCAATAATAACTATAGATTGGCAGTACGTGAATATCAAAATGTGGAATCATCTGTGTTTAGGAAAGAGGACTTGGATTTGCTTAGGGATTTGGGTAAGGATAGTTCAATTGTCATTGTCAAACCGGATAAGGGTAAGGGAGTTGTTATTATGGATAAAGTTGATTATTTGCAAAAAATGGAAACTATTCTGAGTGACCGAAACAGATTTAAACTAATAAAAGGTGAATTGTTTGATGTAATTATCAGAGGTGAGGATAAATTAAATAGGATTCTACGATCTATTAAGGACAGGATAGGTATTGACAGCTTCAACTTCTTATATGCGTCGGGCTCCGCTCCGGGAGTAGTATATGGGTTACCAAAGGTGCATAAACCAGGAATTCCACTCAGGCCAATTGTTTCATCTATAAAGACAGCGGGGTATAATTTAGCAAAATTTCTTCAACCCATAGTTGCTCCTCTTACAACTAATGAATATACAGTACTCAATTCTAGTAGTTTTGTGAGGGAAATTTCAAATCTTGTGTTGCCTAAACATTTTGTTCTTGCCAGTTATGATGTAGAGTCACTTTTCACAAACGTTCCTCTGAGTGAGACTTTAGAGATTATTTTGGATGAATATGATTCTGACAACTTTTTCAATATTAGTAAGGATATAGTTAAGAAATTGTTCTTGTTTGTAACTACAGAATCTTGTTTTTTGTTTAACAAAGTATTGTATAGTCAAATTGATGGAGTTTCAATGGGGTCAAGTCTAGGTCCATTGTTTGCGGGTTCATTTTTGTGCAATAAAGAGGTTAAGTGGCTTGATGAGTGTCCCCTATCATTCAAACCTATATTTTATAGGAGATATGTGGATGATACATTTTTAATATTTCGAGATGTAGAAGATAATATAAGTTTTTTTGAATATATGAACAAGCAACATCAAAATATTAAATTTACATGTGATAATGAAGTGAATGGGTCACTATCATTTTTGGATGTTAAAGTGATAAAGACAGATCAGGGATTAGCTACTGAGGTTTATAGAAAGCCCACTCATACAGGATTAGGTTTAAACTGGCTTAGCTACTGCCCTAAGATTTTTAAGATTAATTCAATAAAGACACTATTAGAAAGAGCCTATGCTGTTTGCTCCAGCTATGTTTCGCTACATGTTGAAATTGAAAAATTAAGGAAATATTTTATGCTTAATAACTATAAGGAAGATATATTCAATGGTATACTTAGACATTTTTTGTATGTAAAACAAGCTCAGGGTGTTCAATCAAATTTTGATGTAAAAAAGAAGATAATTTATGTTAAAATGCCTTACTATGGATCTATTAGCAATGAATTTCGTAAAATTGCACTAAATGTTCTGAAAAATAGTTTTCCTGCTGTGAGCTTTAGATTTGTTTTCACCAATAAGTTTAGAATTGGGTCATTTTTTAGCTTCAAAGATCGCGTGCCTGACTTTCTGTGTTCAAATATGGTATACAAATTTACTTGTCCTAGCTGTGAGGCTAGGTATTTGGGATGCACTAGTCGTTCCTTCAAAATTAGGATATTTGAACACCTGGGTAGGAGCTACCGATCGGGAAAGTTTTTACAGGCTATGGCGTTTTCGGCTATTCGAAATCATTCGCGTGAAGAGGATCATCTCTTTAGTGTGGGTGATTTTGAGATAGTCTCTAGGTTGGGTAGCCAGTCTGATGCATTGATTGGTGAGAAGTTGTTAATTAGTAAACTGAATCCTGAAAATCAATCTTGCAAATAGTGGTTCATAGATATATGTTTGGTCAAATTTCAAGGGTTTGTTCAACATGGTTAGTGGTTCATTTGTTTGGGAAATTGTTTCATGGGAGTTTATTTTAGCCGCTTCTCGGTTCAGGTTCCTCAGTTCTCTCTTGTTCCTGGTGCTGATGAGGAACTCTTTTCTGGGTAAGTCAAGTATAATGATGGGTTTAAACATAAATATTTTTGCTTTTGTCATTGGGAGTGATGTGTTTTTTGTGTTAAATCTCTAGATTGGGTTGAATTTCAGTCTTGTATTGCTATGATATAAGATGATTTAGGCTTAGTTTATTAGTGTTTTCATGTTTTGACTAAGAGTATTATTTGTGTTTGGATTTTTGGTCAGGGGTTATGTAAGTTAATTACTAGTTATCCTTACTGATAAATCAATGGTGTTAGATAAATTGGGAGATCGTTTCTTGATCCGTTGTATGGTATTAGCCTGTGTTGTGACTTTGTTTTGAGTTTATGGAAACAATGTTTGTATTCAAAGGTTAAAATATGTGTTATGGTTCAATTGTGATGGTCTTTATTTTGCTTTTCGGTATCTTCACTGGTTTTACATGGTTAGTGTATGAATTTTAATTTTATATATAGTGAGACATTAATATAGGATTGTTTATATTTAGTAAGTTTAACCTTTTATAGATTCGATAATCATTACCCTATTTTTTACAAATTGCGTTGTTCTAATAGTATATTACTTATTTTTTAGGGAATGTTGTTCCTGATGATGGCTTAAGGTTAGCCGAAAATTTGAAAAATAAAGATGTTGCCTGGCGCCCTGTCAATTCTTTTCCTTTTTATATATATATATATATATATATTTGAATGAACGTAATTGCATAATATTTTATAATTTACTTTAATATTCGAGTTTTATGTATCGGTACTGTACTTCGAACTGCCCCACTAACCTAAACTCTACGTGATCGCTATTTACCATATCATCCATCCACAGTTTTCGTCACCCTTCTTTCTCTCTCTTTCTTTCTTTTTTTTCTCTCTCTCTCTCTCTCTCTGTCATCTACACTCCACTACGTCCAATTTTTATTTAATTTTCATTCAACTTTTCCACACTAGTGTTTCCACCCACTCATCTTTCACTCCCATCTCTCCACTTCTACACGTCCTTCTTCCTTTAAAATATAACTCCACATCCCACTCTTTCAATCCCTACTAACGGCTCCCCATTAGCGTACCTCTACTTTCACTTCTACACCCACAACTCGAAATTTCTCTAACTTCACACTAACAATCTCTCACTCCCTACCATCAACCCTCCTCTACCAACACTCCCACTCCACAACTTCCTCATTATCCATCTATACTTCTATAATAAAGCTTCTAACTACCATCTCTTTCTCCCTTTACCATCATCCAAACTCCAAGATTTCCGCTTTCCACCTCCATCTCCACTCTACACTTCCTATGATCGACTCCTCACCTGGCAAGCCTTCCCCGTTTCCACCTCTCCTCACCTCCATCAACAAAACTACATACAAGTACTCTTTAAATCCCTACCATCAATCCTCCACCTCCTCTACTTTTCACCTCCACTCACGTTCAATATATCCTTCACTAGAATTCACACCTTCATTTCCGCAATCCTAATCTTCCACACCTCCACAACTTTATAGTAAAACTACCCATTATTTTCCATCCCTATAACCAACCCTCCTGGGCCTCTCTCCCTCCTCCCAACTGTATCCCCCCATGCCTGGCCCACACACCCGTATCCTCACCCCGCCCTCCCACGCCTCTCACCCCCACCCGCACCCCCAATCTCTCTTCCACTTGGCTTCCCCCACTTCACTTCAAAGCGATTATAACCAATTTTTCACCCCTCGCCCCAAAACTCATCAGGGTGACGTGGCGAATATACCACCTCGAGGTAATGATGGCTGACTGTGATGATAGTGGTGGTGGTTTGGTGGAACAAGTGTTGAAGGTGGAGATGCTGTGATGGAGGATGTGTTGGTGGTGAAGTAGTTGTCGGTGGTGGTGGTCGTGTTGTTGGTGTGGGTGGTCTTGGTAAAATATGTAGTGTGGTGAGGTAGTGATGGTGGATGACGTAGTGCTTGAGCGAGCTGTCGGTATTAATAGAAGTTGTAGTAATGGAGGTAAATGTGGTACAAAGGAAAATGAGCAACAACAGATTTATTGATCCTTAAGAGGCAGCTTGTAATTACTACCTATCCTGTGTGAAAACAGGAATGTATAGCACGGTATAAATTAAGTACCGGTAGTCCGGACTACCGGACTGGGTGAGAATGAAATTAGGAATACAAACGTGGGTGATTGTATGCGTGTATGCCCCGACAGAGGATATACTTGAAAGAAAGAAAGAGGAGTTCTGGATGAATGTGGAGGCGTGCCTGGAGAAGTTTGACAAGAACGAAAGAATATTTCTGATTGGGGATATGAATGGTAAGGTGGGTGATAGGAAAGTTGAGGGAGTGTACAAAGGAGTACAAAGGAAATCAAGCAACAACAGGTCTAGTGACCCTTCTAGGCTGCTTGTCCTCCAAAACACTGAGGATCAAGTGTCCAAACAGTGGTTTAGAGTGGGTAAGGGAACATTGGAAAGGGAACTACTGCCCTGAAACTAATGTCCGTGGCAGGACTAAGAAGTTAGTAGGGGACATATGGGTTAGTAACTGAGGGGAGGATAAAATAAAGTTATTAATTTACAAACGCAGTCAATCGCGGGTTTGATGCGAGATATTTGTCTAAGCGGAGTTTAAATGAATCAACGGTGCTGCAGTCTATAACGTCTCGGGGAAGCCCATTCCACAAGTTGACAACTCGATTGAAGAAGAAATTCTTAGATTCGTGTGAGTTAAAAGATTTACCAATAATTTTGCAACCGTTTCCCGCGTGTAATTAGATTGGTCGATAGTGAAGTACTTACTACAGTTCATATTGTCGATGCCTTTGATGATTTTGAACACTTGAATTAAGTCACCTCTTAATCTGCGCTGGGTTAAAGGAAATAAATTTAATTCTCTAAGACGCTCTTCGTATGGTTTGTTCTTTAGGCTAGGTATCATTTTGGTAACTCTACGTTGAACTCGTTCTAGCTTGTTTATGTCTTTTTGGTAATAAGGGCACCAGCATTGAACGCAGTATTCCAGAAGAGGGCGGACTAAGGAATTGTAAAGGGTTAGGATAACGTCTTTGGATTTATGCTCAAATGACCTGCCTATAAACCCAATTATTTTGTTTGCCTTCTTAACAACTTCTGAACATTGTTGACTCGGTTTTAGGTTACTCGATATTGTTACTCCCAGATCGGTTTCTCTGTTTACATTCTTAAGCTGAGTGCCATTCATCGAATAGTTTGCTTTCTCATTTAGGTATCCGATATGTAGTACTTTACATTTATCCGCATTGAAACTCATTTGCCAAATTTGGGCCCAATGTGACAATTTATCTAGATTGTGCTGCATATCATCAACTTGATCTTTTGAGAGTACGCTATTTGCAATTTTTGTATCGTCAGCAAATTTTGAGATTGTACAGGTGAGACCCTCATCTATGTCGTTGATGTAAATTAGAAAGAGAATTGGTCCTAGTACCGATCCCTGGGGTACCCCGCTACTTACATTGGTCCATTTAGATGCCTTACCGTTTATGACTACTCTTTGCTTTCTGTCGCTGAGCCAATTTTCTATCCATTTCAACACACCGTCTTGTATTCCATGCGCTTTTAGTTTTAGCAGTAAACGTTTGTGGGGAACTTTGTCAAAGGCCTTTTGAAAATCAAGGTATATAATATCTACAGCTTTACTCTCATCGTAGAGGTTGAGGATATCGTGGAAGAAGTCTAAGAGGTTTGTTAAACAGGAACGTTTTTTACGAAAGCCGTGTTGAGTATCTTTAAGTATGTTATTTTCCTCTAAGTGATTTACGAGTCTGTCTCTTATGACCGTTTCTAGCATTTTACATACAACTGAGGTTAAGCTAATTGGACGATAGTTACTGGGTAGGGATTTGCTGCCTTTTTTGAATATCGGTGTTGCGTTGGCTATCTTCCACTGATCAGGCATAGTTCCAGACTGCAAGGATTTATTGAATAGTAATGTCAGTGGTTTGGAGAGCTCATCCTTAGCTTCCTTTAGAACTCTAGGCGAGATTGTATCAGGTCCAGGCGTTTTATTTACCTTGAGTTTATCTAAACAATTCAATACTTCTCTCTCTGTAACGGTGATATTGCTTAGAACATCTGAATTATCAATCTGAATCGGCGATGGTGTAGGGATATCACTGAGGTCTTCTGTTGTAAAAACTGATGCAAAGAAGGTATTGAGGGCATTACTCATTTGTACTTCGTCTTTGGTGTATTCTCTATTTTCATCGACTAACGGTCCAACAGTTGAAGTAACTACTTTTTTCTTTCTGATATAACTATAGAATTTTTTCGGGTTTGTTTTACTTTGATTGGCAATATGTAACTCTAGGGTCTTTTTACTTTGCTTAATTAACTTTTTGGCTTTGCGTCGTAGCTCCACAAATTTCACCCATTCTTCGTCATTTTGTGAGGATTTTAATCTATCATTAGCAAATATTTTAGCAAGCAGGCAGTTTGAAATATCTTTATTCCACCATTTGGGCTTATTATTATGGCCTGGACGCCGTATTTTCGATGGTATGCAGTCCTGCACTGCTTTTAGGTAAGTGGTTTCGAATAACTTCCAAGATGTATTTATGTCGTTATTGTTAATTAAAAAGCTCCAGTCAGTTTCTTTAAATATAGCTCTAAATTTATGAAAGTTTGCTTTCTTGAAATTAGGAACATTTTCGATGCTACTATTTGGTTCGTTACTAGTAAAGTTTAAAGTGAAAGTTATCGTACGATGGTCGCTGTTACTGAATTCATCACCAACATTCAAATTCTCTATTAATTCTTCTTTTGTTGCAAGTACAATGTCAAGAACGTTATTACCACGGGTCGGTGTTCGAACAAATTGATAAAGCGAACTCTCTTGCAAGTTCGTATACAAGTCATGTCCGGAGTGTGAAGTAAGAGTATCGCCCCACTTGGTCACAGGTAAATTAAAGTCGCCAACAAATATGGTATCTTGTGAGTTACTTACATCTGCAATTTGTTCATAAATTTCTCGGTCAGTTTGCACTGAGTGGTGGGAGAGTGGGGAGTACCATCAGAGGTGAATGGGAATGGTAGTGCACTTGTGGACGTATGTGGGGGGAGGAGGCTGTGGATAGCCAACACCTTCTTCCGACACAGAATGATCCACAGGTACACGTGGAAACGGATGTTGACGATGAAGGATAAGACAGTGGTGGAACGAAAGTCATTGATTGATTATGTATGTGTGGATGAACGAATGGAGAAATCTGTGATGGATGCTAGGGTGTATAGGGGGGAGGGGGTCTGTCTGATCATTATGTAGTGGTAGCTAAGGTTAGGAAACAAAAGAAGTGGGTGAGGAGAGCTGGAGGGAGGCGAGAGGAGGGTGGAATGGTGAGGAGGGTGGAGAGGTTGCAGGAGGAGGAAGTCAGGGAGGAGTACAGGAGAGCAGTGGAAAGACGACTAGGTGGGTTCGACCTGGAAGTTATGGAGGAAGTGGAGGAGATGAGCAAGGTGTTTAAGGATGAGATCTGTGCAGCATGTGAGGAGGTGTGTGGAGTGAGGAGAAGAGGGAGGGGAGTGAAAGGTACAGCATGGTGGACAGAAGAGGTAAGAATAGCTGTGGAAGAAAAGAAGAAAGCATATAGAGAGTGGTTGGGTAGTAGAGGGAATGAAGATTCCGAGAGACAGAAACGAGCGAGGTACGTGGAGAGTAAGAGGGTGGTGAAGAGAGTAGTGAAGGAAAGTAAGAGAAGAGTAAATGAGGAATTTGGAAGGAATCTGAGTATAAAATGGAGGGAGAGTAAGAAACTGTTCTGGAAAGAAGTCAAGAAAGTTAGGGAAGGTAGCAAGGGAAACAGTAAGGGTGTGAAAGATAAGAATGGGAGAATGCTAGCCGAGAAGCAAGAGAGAGTCGAAAGATGGAGGGAGTACTTCAGTGAGTTGCTAAATGTAAGGAATGAAGAGCCAGCAAACATAGCTGGATATGGTATGGGAGGGAGAAGAAGAGGAGTAGTGGAGGAGGAGGTGGGGATCAGGAGGTCAGAAGTGTGGGAAGCCATGAAAAGAGTGAAGTTGGGGAAAGCACCAGGAACAGATGGAGTGTGTGGGGAAATGTTGAGGTATGGTGGTGAGATAGTGATAAAATGGGTATGGAAAATGTGCAAACTAGCATGGGAGAAGGGGAGTGCACCCGATGACTGGAAGACTGGCATAATAGTCCCCTATATAAGGGCAAAGGGGAAAGAGGAGTGTGTGGTAACCACCAAGGAATATGTCTTCTAAGCGTAGTAGGGAAGGTATACAGTAGGGTAGTGATTGAGAGAGTGAGAGTGAGAACGGAGAAATGGATAGGCGACGAGCAGGGAGGTTTTAGGAAGGGAAGAGGATGTGTAGATCAGATTTTTACCCTGAATTGTGTTGTGGAGAAGAAACAAAAGGTGTATGTTGCCTTTATGGACTTGGAGAAGGCCTATGACAGAGTGGATAGAGAAGGTTTGTGGAAAGTACTTAGAATATACGGAGTAGAGGGCAAGTTGCTGAAAGCAGTGAAGAGCATGTATGAGGGTGCAAAGGCGGCAGTACGTGTGGAGAGTGAGCAGAGCGAGTTCTTTGACCTGAATGTTGGTTTGAAACAGGGGTGTGTGATGTCCCCGTGCTTGTTTACTGAATATATGGATGGAGTCATGAAAGAAATACTATCAATAGCAGTGGATGTTGGTGTATCGCTGAAAAGGGAGGGAATTGAGTGGAAGCTACCTATACTGCTGTTTGCGGATGATACAGTTCTGATGAGTGATAATGAATGGGAGTTGCAGGGTCTGGTAAATGAGTTTGGAACAGTGTGCGAAAAACGGAATTTGAAGGTAAATGCGGGGAAGAGCAAGGTTATGGTCTTCGAAAGGGGTGAAGTCACAGAGTGTGAGGTGAAGCTGAACGGTCAGGCTATGGAGATCGTCAACTCTTTTAAGTATCTGGGCAGTGTGTTGAGTAAAGATGGGACTATGGATGAAGAAGTGCGGGAGAGGGTACAACAGGGGAAGAGGGTTGTAGGAACGCTAAAAGCAGTAACAAGAAATAGGGTGGTCAGTATGGAAGTGAAGAAGTCCTTGCATGACAGTGTGGTAATCCCGACACTGACTTACGGAAGCGAAGCATGGACGTTGGTTGAGAGACTCAGACCAAGAGTGAGAGCAGTGGAAATGAATTACTTAAGGAGTGCGTGCGGAGTTACATGGAGGGATAGACAGACTAATGAGGAAGTAAGAAGGAGGTGTGGTGTGGAGGTAGATGTGCTGGAAAGTGTGAAAAGGAACAACTTGAGATGGTTCGGCCATATGGAACGTATGGAAAGCGAGAGAATGACTAAGAGGGTGTACGAGAGCGAGGTGGAGGGACAGAGAGGGAGAGGTAGACCGAATGAGAGGTGGAAGGATGGAGTGAGAAAGTACATGAACGAAGGCGGTGCTGGTTGGGGGGAGGGGCGTCGACTGACTGGGGACAGAGGTGCATGGGGGCGGTTCGTTCGTGGCCACCCCTTCGGGGATCACGGCGTCAGGCAATATATAGATAGATAGTCCGGACTATTCGTGTGTAAACGTAGTTAATCGGGGGTTAGGAGCGATATATTTATCTAGTCGATATTTGAAAGTTTAAATAGTACTCTACACTCAACGGCACAAATAGGTAAGCCATTCCATAAGTATACCAATTGATTTAAACAGAAATGCTTTGCCACATGTGAGTGAAAAGGCTTTCCCATAATCTAATAACCATTTCCTCTAGTGTAATTTGAGTGACCAATTACGAAGTATTTGTTGACATCCATATTGTCAATACCTTTGATAATATTAAACGCTCGAAATAGTTTCTCTCTTAGCCTGCACTTTGTTAACCTAAAAAGAATTAACTCTTATAAATTCTTCGTATGAGTTATTTCTTAGTCTAGGAATCATTACTGCTACTCTCCTGTGTATTTTTACCAGTATATTTATACCCTTTTGCTAATATAGACATCAAAATTGTACACAGTATTCCAGATGGAGGCGAAGCAAATAATTATATAAAGTGAGAATAACATTTTCAGATTTGTATTCAAACGATCTTTTAATTAAGCCAATTAATTGATTGCTTTCTTAACTACTGGCAATGTTGGCTGGGTTTTATATGACTTGATATTGTTACTCCTATTTTTGTTTTGTTTTAATCAATTTATTTTTAGTTGACTACCATTTATAGTGAGTAGTTTCATTTTTCATTCTTGTATCCTATATGTAGAACTTTACCTTTATCGGTATTGAAACTCACTTGCCAGGTTTGGGCCAAATTTGCTAATTTATCTAAACTATTTTGGATATGTTGAACATGCAAGGGATCGAAATACTACTATGTTCACTATTTTTGGTATCATCTGTAAATGTTTAAATCTTAAATGATCGTCATCGATGTCATTGATATATTGAAGGCTTTCTGGATATCAAGGTAGACAATATCAACGGCTTGACTTTCGTATAACAGTACCGTACGTGTTGAAGATGCGAACAAAAGTCAAGGAGATTTACCCGGCATGAACGTTTGTTTCGCAAACCATGCTGTGATTCTTTGATTATTTTTGTTTCTTCTAAATGGTTTACAAGTTTATCTATGAAGATTTCTTCGAGCAACTTTACATAATATTGAAATTCAGCTGATTGGCCGATAGTTACAAGGTAGTGATTTGTTACCTTTGTTAAAAATATGTTTCATTAGCAAATTGTTATTCATTGGGTACAATACCACTATGCATTGTATTGTTAAAAGTAGTGTTAACGGTTTTGACATATCTTCTCTTTATTCTTTCAAAACTCTTGGAGAAATAGTATCGGGTCCAAGGGGTTTTATTAAACTTAAATTACGTAATGAGATGAGAATGGTGAGATGTATGTGTGAGGCCAGGCTACAGGATAAAATAACAAATGTTGAGCTGAGGAGACGTTTAGGTATAAAGAATATTAGCAAGGTGATGCGTACAAGTAGACTGGGATGGTATGGACATGTGGAGAGAATGGATGAACACAATTGGGTGAAAAAAATGCAGGTCTGTGATTGTGGAGGGAGCTGCACCAAGGGGTGGACCGAGGAAGACCTGGGATCGGACTATACGTGCCGATCTCAAATCCAAGAACTTGACAAGTGAAGCAACCCTTAACAGGGTTGCCTGGAACGCCGCCATTAGGACAAGAGACTGAAACTGCACGTATGTGTGGAACACTCAGTCTTAACATTTTATGTATGTATGTATGCTTAGAATGTAATTATTTTTTATTAAAGATGATGTGGCAAGTGAAGGTATCGACTTTATATGTTTAATAAATCCATAGAATTATTTTTGGTTTGATGCGCTTAACTTTGCAATACGTTATTCCAAATTTGTCGTACTAAGTTAAATCAGTGTTTTGGCATTTCGTCGGAGAGTAAGATAACTCAACCTGTCTGATGCAGGTAAAGGTTTAGCTGGTGGTGTAATTATTGATGGTGCAGATTATTTTGGTGATGAATGTGGTGGTGATGGTGTTTATAGGGGTTGTGTTGTTGATGTGAGGGGCGGGGGCAAGTATGGATGTGGTAGTAGTGTTGGTGTTGTAGGTGGTGATGGTGGAGGATGTGGTAGTAGTGCTGGTGATTATCGAGGATGTGGTAGTAGTGTTGGTGTTGTAGATGGTGATGGTGGTGGTGGAGGATGTGGTAGTAGTGTTGGTGTTGTAGGTGGTGATGGTGGAGGATGTGGTAGTAGTGCTGGTGATTATCGAGGATGTGGTAGTAGTGTTGGTGTAGTAGATGGTGATGGTGGTGGTGGAGGATGTGGTAGTAGTGTTGGTGTTGTAGGTGGTGATGGTGGAGGATGTGGTAGTAGTGCTGGTGATTATCGAGGATGTGGTAGTAGTGTTGGTGTTGTAGATGGTGATGGTGGTGGTGGAGGATGTGGTAGTAGTGTTGGTGTTGTAGGTGGTGATGGTGGAGGATGTGGTAGTAGTGCTGGTGATGGTCGAGGATGTGGTACCGGTAGTAGTGTTGGTGTTGTAGGTGGTGATGGTGGTGGTGGAGGATGTGGTAGTAGTGTTGGTGTTGTAGCTGGTGATGGTGGAGGATGTGGTAGTAGTGCTGGTGTAGGTGGTGATGGTAGTAGGGGTGATGGTCGAGGATGTGCTAGTTGTGTTGGTGTTGTAAGTGGTGATGGTGGAGGATGTTACGTTTTGTGGAACTTGTGTTTAAGTCGTACACAACGTATCTAGCAGTGTGTATGTGGGCCACATACACACAGAACGTCATCATCACACAACAGACACACGTACATCAAGAAAGACACAGTGATGACAATACTACGCCACGGGTACCGGGGGGGGGGGGGGGGGGGACTACTGTGACGTGTGTGGGGGGCACACACACACAGAATGCCATCACCACTACTACCATGGAAGTGTGTGTGACAGACTCGGTGATTACAATACTACGCCACGCTGATGGGGGTGGGAAGGTATTTAACATTTATTATTATTATTATTTTTGTATTATTACTATTTTAATTATTTATTTATTAATGTATTTATTTATTTATTTATTTATTTATTTGGACCGTCGCATTGACCCACCGAATGTACGTTTGAAGTTTGGTTAACATCTGTTGAACTGTCTACAAGGAGTTTCCGGACAGGCAAACAGACGACGACGACGACAGATATTTTTGCCAGCAGTGTACCAGTATACGGTGGGGGATACTACTCTGTAACTTAAATACCTCAAATTAACCTGATACATTATAGTGGAAACCAGTCTCCGATAAATATTCACGACTAACTGTGTTCATTTGACTTCGGCTTTAAATTACTGAAGATAAAGGCTACAATTGCCCATAACAATTGCTGGAAGAACACAATGGAGGGGACCATTATTGTGATTGACGTAGGGAGGCAGGGGTATGGTGAGAGAACAAAAATGTGGGTAAGCTGATCAAAGGTTTCAAAGTAGGGGGATGTAGGCTGCAGTATTCAGTAGGTGGTGTAAAGGGCATGTAGGGGTCAGCCTGTAGGAGGTCAAGCGGTGATAGGCTGTTTGGAAATGTCACCTATAATGTTAAAGGGCTTAAAGGGGGGGGGGGGTTCAGAACTTCTTTCTCCCCATTAGTTTTGAGATTTTGAGACATTCGCCCTATTAGTATGGCGACTTCAAAAACTTTCTTGCTTTTTAAGTATCGATTTTTTTCTGCCGAGCGATAGCGAGCCTGCAATTTGGGAGAAACTGGCCTTCGGCCAGTGCATTTGTCTACCGAATAATGCACAAATTTATGTCAGAGGGGAATCATTGTGGTATTTTCTTAAGCTTGATGGAGTTCGAGGGAGGAAACTAAAAACAAATAAATATGATAATAATAAAACAAATATTAAAATAAGCAAAATCAGAAAATAAATAATAATCTCCCCTTAAACAGACAATTTTCTGTGGATCGATTCTATTTAGCCCGAAACGTTTGATATATATAAACCTCAAATTATATCTTGGATTTCCCTTTCGTCCAAAAACATTACAAGTTTGTTATATATAAATTTGGAAATCTATCGCTCCCTTTCTTTTTAAATGTGACATTTTAAGACACCAGATTCAATAAAAACAAATTAGTGATAGTGAAAGTAATAAAATATAACAATATACAATATTATTATTATTTTTGCACTCGACTTTTGTGACTTCGGTAAAATCAGCAGCACTTTGGAAGGCTTGCGTGTTATTGAAGAGGAAGCCATGGAGAAATATATTTGAGTACGTGGAACTGAAATGTGGAGCTTAAGTGTGTGTGTGTGTGTGTAGAGAGAGAGAGAGAGAGAGATCCACGACTAACAACGTAAATAACCAAGAGCACAATAATATACTTAAGTGGTGTAAGGGGAAGCAGGCAAAGGAAGAGATATGACAACACTGATTAAAGGGAGGTTTATTTTTCTGCACCCCCTTCTCCCTCATGTTTAACCCTATGAATTATTTATATTTTAATATGTTCACCGCATTAGTTATGACGATTTTAAGATCTTTCGCCCCATTTCTTTGTCAATTTTAAGATCATTCGTGCCATTTCGGTGTCGATTTTTTCCTGTCGAGCAATAGGAGAAACAGGGACATTTTTCTGCCGAAAAATGTACAAACTTATCTCGATGGGGGATCTTGAGGATATTTTCTTCTAAGCTTGATGGAGGTCTAGGGAGCAAATTACAAACCTCCCCTTAACAGTAAAACAGACGTTGTGGGAATAATGTTTCAAGAAGAGGGACAAAAGGGAGTCAATAGCAAAACATAATTGTTCACTGTAAAACTAAACTAATGAAAACACAACAAGATAATATCAAATTGTAAAGATCACAAATAATTACAGCGAGTTTACTAATGAATAAATGCATAGAGGTAATTTCTACAAAAAGTAAGTCTTGATGACAGATTTTGTATTATACAACTTTAATTGAAATCGGAGCTGCACAAATAATTTAACATAATTTTGTTTCGTGTTATTTTACGTTAAGGTTAATCGCAAAATAGAAATAGGCCTCAAGTTTCTCATATAGCTATTAACCCTTTCAATCAGAGGACGCAATATTTATTTGATATTTAATTTATCCCCATAAGATTGAACTGATCTTATGAGTGATCTTTTATGGCCAAAGGTTTAGTTTACTTCTTTATTTCCTAGAGATTGGTCATGGGTTTATGACCAATGGGTTTAGCTTGAATAATACAAAACATGGCGTCATCTGATAGAAAAGGTAAATACCATTTTTATTACAAGTCCTCCCTACACCACCATCTTCCCTCGACACCAGAACCAGTAACCAAAGGTGACAGGAGACAGAGAGGAGCAAAAGCGGTACAATGAGAGAGAGAGAGAAAGAGATGGAGGACGTGTGGGACGGAGAGAGGAGAGTGAAGGAGCTGCAGAAGAGAGTTTGAAGTGGAGAGAGCCCAGAGCAAGGTGGAAAAGTGAGAAGTGGAGAGGGGGCGATGATACTGCGAACACGACGAACAAAAATCGGTGGTAAAGTGGAAGGATAAGATAAGAGAGCTACAGGAGATAGGCTGAAGTGGGCAGAGCGTACATTCAAGGTGGAAAAGTTACACGAGAGGACCAATACAAAGAACTTGGAATAGGAGGTGTACGAGAGAATGGCAAAATACAGGAAACACTGAAGAGAGAGAGAGAGAGAGAGAGAGAGAGAGAGAGAGAGAGAGAGAGAGAGAGAGAGAGAGAGAGAGAGAGAGAGAGATATGTGAAAGCTGATACAAAGCTTAGGAAATTAAGCGGATTGAAGAGAACACTGAACAAATATGTTGGAGATTAAAAATGAGTAAGTGCGATGTGGAAAGGAAGGAATATACTGTACTTTGAAGAGGGTGGATCTAAATTTGTGAGAATCATAATTTCAGAATCAGAATTGTATTTCCATTTTACAATGGTTGTTCTCTGGTATATATTTACAATAGTTATACAATGTATATTAATTACATATCATACGAATTTACCGTATGTAGTCAATTAAAAATAGATCTACTGTTTCAAGAAAAAAATAACAGAATCCTATGTTAAAGTTACAGACTATTTTGCTTCTCATAAATGTAAAATTTTAGTTGTTTTTATAAGATACTTAATTCCTAATATCCTTTATGTTAAATGGAAGACTGTTCCAGAACTTAGGAGCAGCGACAAAGAGGGACCTGTCCCCCAGACACGTATTAGTTTTAGGAACATATAAATACTGTTTTTGCCAGGTGTAAATATTACTCTTGTTATTTGTTGTTTACAATTTTTAAACAATACTTCCTAGATCATACATATGCTTTTTGTCTATTTTTAGCCATTTAAGTTCCCTCAGATATAGTGGCATCACCAATTGCAACTTTTAAGAAGAACATAAGAAAAATGGAAATCTGCAGAAGGCCTATTGGCCCATACGTGGCAGACCCCTTCCTCCCTACATCCCTATTTCTTGTACACCTTTATGTATTATACTACATCTCTCACTATAAACTATACCCCCTGAACTACGTATATCCCCTACACTACATCTATCTTATAGCTACCTAAGAACATCTGTGGTTTTGTAGCTTCTGCACACGACTAAGTTGTGTTAAATTTGTTGAACCCCATATTGTTTGACCGTAGCTTATTATACTTAGCACTAGTGACTGAATTACTATAATCCTGATTACTTTACTAAAATTATCATTAATGCGGTTAATAAACATTAAAGTCCTAACAACTTTTCTACTAATTTCACTATTGTGTGAATCAAACAGCATATAATTAATAAAGATAACATACTGTAGAGAAGGAAGACAAATAAAACACTTGAAAGTGAAGAGAAATGTAATGGAAATACTAAAGGTTGAATTGGGGAGAACGTGGAGAATATTATAAAAGTGAGGTCGCTGAGGATGAGGAATTGTTAACCTGACAAGCGCGAAATAGACCTAGGGGCTAGGGTAGTTATTTGTGCATTTCTAGCCTTGGATTCTGACAGAATTCGTTATATTTACAATATAGAGCATTATTTGTTTTCGGTATGCTTTTATTTTACATATATGATGTATATATGAACCTTCAAGAGTGCTAAAATAAGTGGGAAAAGCATTTGGGTGGTGAAAAACGAAGATATTGGCCACCCGGTCATAATCTCAGGCGAGAGAGAGCCACAGGCAACCCTCCTCTCTCGCTGTCTGTGAGGTAACTGAGACGAGCGGGGCGGTGTGGGCCGGTGTCTGGGTGTTGCATAACGATCTTTTCTGCAACCCACTTGTGCTACATTATCGCGGGAGAGAAAAATAACCGATAAATGATGATAATAAGAGGAAAAATAGGTGATAATTGAGGAGGGGAGGGAGGGGGGAATAAGGTGGGGAAGGAGGGGAGGGGGGTGGGTGAGATTTACATGGATGAGTACTGGAGGGGAATTATCTCACCTAGAGACAAATTCCTTTGTTTTGATAGGCCCTTTTTTTTTTATGGAAGGCTTTTTTTATGGTCTTGCTTCCGTGAGGCCTATCGCGTTCCCTATAGGAAGCCTTCCGTGAGGCCTATCGCGCTTGCCGGGTTAGGGATAAATGAAGAGTAGACTAGTGCAGACTAAGGAATGGAAAGGTGAGAAATAGATAGATGAAATATTGTCGATAACTTAATCCTTCACTTCAGATACATTTTTCTTATTGCTAACAGATTATGGAGCTTGGGAGTTTCTATAGCTTGAATTCAGAATTTCATACCTATAGGCTCTGAGAGAGCTTACCTCGTTAC